>JAJMJJ010000314.1:0-22296 GCA_030568955.1 Geotrichum siamense (nom. inval.) | reverse complement strand
TTTTTTTTTTTTTTACTTTCCTCCTCCCCCCCCACATATACACACAATCAGTTTTATAAGTGTAAATCGATGAAATTAATTTTTCGTAGTAGGTGGGCATAAAAAAAAAAAAAAAGTGTTTGTGCAAATTATGTAAGTGATTACGTAGTTTTTTTTTTTTTTTTGATGTTTGTGGTCTTCACACCTTTTTTTGTTCCTTTCCTAATTTTAATTTGGTTAATATGCAAATTCTAATTTTGTTTGAAAAGATTAATGTTTAAAGGGTTAGACTTATCTATAAATACTTCTATATACATCAGTATTTTGGATAGTATATTCCTAAATAAATATCCTATTTTTTTTTCTTTGGAAAAATACAAATAGACTTGAAAATTATCATTGAAAAAAAAAAAAAGACAACATATACTACATCTAAGACAATTTATTTAAATAAATATCTTCCTCATTTCATTCTAGCACAAGATATAAACTTGATTAATTTTCAAGAAAGATAGAAAAAAACTCGTGCCAACGCCGTTCATACAACCATTATTAATAAAACATCAAAACAAAAAACATAAAAAACATTAACAAGAAACCTTAGACTCCAAGATCGAATAATCGTAATATAATAATAAAAGCCCATCATAAGCTATTTGAAATAAGCTGGCATGGAATTAGTGGGATAATATCCTCCATATGAATGAGGTGCTCCAGGTGCTGTGGCTTGTTGTGGAAGAGTAATTGGCATTTGTGGTTGAGATGGTGGAGCTACATGTTGTGCCATATATTGCAAGCCATGCATGATTTGCTGCTGTTGTTGAGCTTGAACTTGTTGATGGTGTTGCTGCTGCTGCTGCTGCTGTTGTTGTTGTTGTTGCTGTTGTTTAGCTTTTTCCTGTTCCTTCTTTCGGAGTTTATACAGTCTTCTAGTCTCCTTAAATTCTTCAGGAAGTCTTTTAGCTCCATGTTTTTGCATCGTCACATGCGCATTCAAATGGTTCAATGTTCCATAAGCTTTTGTACAATTCTCAAAGTTACAATGATAGATTCGCTCTATTTCTTCAAATCTCCGACGTGGTCGTTTTTGTTGTTGAGAACCCGGGAGCGGTACAAATGCAAATGTCTTATTAGGACGTTTTTTCGGTGGTAGATGGGTATTTGTAGCGATAAGATACGTTGTATCTGGAGTAGGTTGCTGTTGATAAGGAAGAGGTGTGTATCGATAATGGGGTGCCGATGGAAGTGCTTGAGCTGGAGGATAATAATGAGGTTGTTGTTGCTGAGGATCTAACTGTTGTTGTGATTGGTGGTAAGAATAATAATATGGTTCTGAAGGTTGAGCAGCCTGCTGCTTTTGTTGTGAATCATTTGTTTGCGGCGGCAGAGGGATTTGCGCAGATTGCTGACCACTCGTTGAAGCAGGAATAGGGGGTAATTGTTGCTCAAAATTCATTTGTGAGATTTACTATTATTATTTATAAACGGAATAATGGTGATAATGATTGATGTAATAGATAATTAATTAATTAATCCATTAATAGTTTTTCATGTAATTAAAAAAAGTCGCGACACAACAAAAATAAACGGGGGGTGAAGATACTGTGGTGGTCTATAATTTCATCCAAACAGAAGATGGTGAAATATAGATGAATAACGGAAAAAAAAAATAGTAAGGAATATTTAAAATTAACAAAAATCGCAGAAAGACGGTACAAACAGAAAAGCAAAATAGAAAAATAGAATAAAATTTAAGACATTTGTAACTCTATTTATATATGTATTCTACTATGTGTGGCCAGGGTCCAAAAAGAAAAGGTTTAGTCCAAAAATGGCTTTGGTTAGAAAGTTTGGTTAACAAAATTAGCACTGGCGCCAAAAACCACATCAATTTTAAACCCAACCTCAATTCGGAATTTTAGAAATTGAATGGCGACCAATTAATCTGTACTAATGTACTTTACTTTACAGTAGTACGCATGTACTAAATGTATTGGATCGAGAAAAGCAATGAATTTCTTTTTCCTACTAATATTTTTTTGTTATTTTTTGCCGATTCATTTCACATCAGGATATTGTAATCATCATTTTGTTGTGTGTTTTTTATTGTCAGAAGATGACAAGTGTATACGTGAACATGTGTGAATGGAGTATGTGCATCTCAATGTACATCACATGCACCTATTATGATATTCCATCAATCAATTCATGGTTGAACCTGTGAAAGAATTGGTGATGATGGTTTTCTAGTATTTAGTCCTAATAGCAAAATGCTATAGTGCAATATATTCTATTATTATTCTACATAAAGCAAGCACATCTACACCACTACTATGTATTAGTGTGTTTGCACTAATGAGATATAGTTCCAAACCGTTTAAAATTCTAGAGATTTCAATAGGTGAAGTGTGGTGGTAGATCACAACATTTGAAGCTAATTGCTGTAGTCCTATACTGTTCCTGTATGTTTTTTTTTTACTTTTTTTTTTTTTTTTTTTTTTTTTTTTATCTGTATTCTTTGTTACCATGTATATACCTTACATATGACAGGTTGGGATACTATGGAAACAAGGCGGGACCATGGGGAAAATTAGAAACCAGATGATATAATAGGATATAATATATGCGGTTTTGGATAGAAAATGCCAAAATAAATGTGCTCTATCCCAAGTTCGAACCAGGGACAGGGATTTGGCATACCCGCACAGGCCGGCGATTAGAAGTTGAAACCTGTGCGTAATACCACTGCACCTTACAGCAGGGTCTTTAGAGGCATCAATTGATCAAAGACATATTCATGTTGAAACTTCGATGCAAGTTACTCGAGACGCCAGAAGAATAGACTATTCATAAGTTCTAATTTTAATTATCATTATTATTCATTAATTTTTTTATAACCCTTCGTAATTGTAGTCACCATCGCGTTCCTATCATCAACTTTTGTATCAATGGCAGAGACTTGATCAATAATCTATTTTTAACATGGACAATCGTATATTATATAAAACCGGACTATTGGTAATGTAAGTCTACATACGACATATTGGCTGTATCCACTATAATATTGCAATCATCTTTTCGTTTTAAAACTATTAATTGGTTTGTATGCCTTTACCTATACTTCAGTAAGTAATTTATTGGAAATTGGTAATATCTATGTCAGAATTTGAGTCTTGCGATCCATTTGGTAGATTGCTATGGTGTACATAATTAGGACCTCTCGTGGAAAAACTGGGCCTTTTTTGGGCCTTCTTCGGAGAGTATTTCGTAATTCTTAGTGAATTCTACATCACTATAGGTGTTTTATATTTTGCGATTTCAAGGTCTTCCTCACTTCCGAACTGGACTAGGATTATCTGCGTACCATATTTATTAATTCCCATTTTAACAGGTTCCAGCTTAAGTTTAACTTCTAATGACCTTTCCAGATCATCAGTAATGCGTTCAACAGTAGAATCAAGTTGAACTCAATATATTACAGCTTTACGCCAGATACTCATCTCATGGAGAGAAAGACTGTCTCCGAAAATCTCGGAAACTCATTCCTCCTTTTCTTGGTGCACAGTGTCAAGTTTTGACCGGATTGTGTAATTCCCTCTAGGAGTAACATCTACTGCCTCGTTCGAATTCTTTTCATAATTTTCCTCCTTGTTTCCATCTTTGACTTCTTATGTGCATACACCTATGACGTGCATGTCAAGCTTTTCAAGTTCTGCTCTAACTCTTGCCGCTATAGATGTACCTGGGATTCTAGGAATATTCCCCCATGATCCCATTTTCTTGTTATCTTCTACAGTCCTGATCTTAGCATGAATGTCTTGATTGGTGCATTGTACTTTGTCCTGGAGCGCTTCGACTTTTGAAATAACTTGCTTTACTTTATCTTGGACCTTCTTCACGTATCCGGACTGTTCCAGAGTTACAGTGAGTTCCTTTTTGGTTGTTTCAGCTAGTTTTTGTTTAAATGCTACACTCAATTTGTCCACGAATTCTTTAGTATCCTTTTATCTATTTAGCAATAATTTCTGTACCTCCCTTACAGCATTGACATTCATTTCTTTGCTGTTTTCCGCTCTGTATCTCGTTCAATTCCTTTGATTTTCTCACACAGAGCATCTGATTTTTCACAGTTGCGGAAAATCTTGTTCTTCAACTCTAACCTAGCACTTTTATTTCTTCTATCGAGGTCTTTTCTCCTCAATAGATGTGTCGATAGTCAAGTGCAGCTCTTCTTCCTGCAATTTGGATTTGGCGTTGCATATATATACTTTCATCTCTTCCTTTGGTTGATGGTTTTATTTTTCTAAGTGTTTAATATTTTCTTTGTATTTTGTGCTTTTTCAATATATCCTTGATTGCCCATGTCATGGCGTTCTGAGATTCCCCGCGACGGATGAACAGTTTTTCCCATTGTACGTGCATTGGGTTACAGTAACCAATCCGAAAAATAATTTAACACTGGCCGCTACTAAATGCAGAAAACAACAAATGCACAGTAAGTAATGTGATCCCGAAGACCTGCAACAGGCAAAACACAATACCGTCCTCTTTTATATAAATATTTTAACTGCTAAAATAAGCTATATGAGACTATAAACAAAATGATTATTATCTTACATATTCTCAATTGATGTAAGATAAGTAAAATATGTCCAAGTCTTTTCAGAAATAGAGAAATTTTAATTAATTTGTTGTCTGAAGTTGTTTTATGATTAAATTTGATTTTGTGTTAAATTTCAGATCTTCCTGTTAAATTTGTTTTCCATTTCTTTTAAAGTAAAAAAACAAAAGTCATGCAGTACTTACTACAAACTATGGAGTAGCACTGGGTACCAATGTTAACCAAAATTGATTTCTCATCTAAACCGAATTGAGATTATTCCAGTTTGTTGTAAAAATCATACATCAATGATAGTACATATACTGGCATTGGTATCACACCGGTACCAAAAAGTAGAAGTTTTCATTTCTCAAGAAAATAATTGTGTTATGTTAAATGTACAGAAAGGATTATAAATACATAATAATTCTATTAAAATCAAATTAACTTTATATATTTCATTATCTAGAGCGACAGAACATATCTACTAGTACACTGAAGTTCTTCATGTTTATGTTCAAGAGTTGAAACTTTGGAAGTGTTAACCATGAAAATGGGTTAAAAAATTTCTCTTTATGGTTAGTTTCCATAACTTTGACTGTTTTTTTTTAAAAAAAAGTTTAAAAAGTCACAACGATGTGAAGCAAAAATCGAAAGTTATTGATTCCGTATTCTGTAAGAAAAGGATGCTTGTGAAATAAACATTTCTGCTGATTACTATAGCAAAAATACATCTAGATGCACATTTGGGGCTGCTTTGAAAGTTTCCTTTTTTTTTCCTTCCTCTTGACTTTAATCACAAAATAACAACCTTTGGACTATAGTAGGGCTACTACAGGTACTGCTACTACTACTATGTACATACACATTATTATATTTTATATCTATTGCAGTAATTCAGGTGGAGGAAGACTCTGGATGCAGCATCTTATTTTGTTTTAACTGCCTACTACTGAATGCACGATAAGGAAAATGGTATCTCTACAATTGGTTAGTCCAAGGTTTTCTTTTTATGTTTTTTTACGGGTGACGCACTTGAATCGTATTCACTATTTTTTTTCGGGAAGAAACTTGTTCAAAGTTTTTATGTGTGGGTCACCTACACATAAAGCAATTACAGCACAGAAAAAAAAAAAAGAAAAATGGTTACGACGCCATAAATTACCCCTCCTTTTTCTTCAATGTACATTCCAATCGCTATGAATTTACTATGCATTTATCATGTACATCAATTTGATGTAGCATCATCGATTGATTTTTCTTAGTTTTATTTTGCTATGATGTTTTTATGGATAAACCTTTTGTGTACTAGGAAATCCAAAAATTATATGTTTTTATATATAGGTAAAATCTTTGGGCTAGCTCATGTTGAGAAGTAGAACAGCGGCTGGTAATAGTAATATTACTCCGATTGTTGTTTGATATCATTATCATACGTTGTCCTATTCAAAATCTAGATGCTCATTAAAAATAATGGAAAGTTTAGACGTTGAGCTTGGAGGCAAACCCTGATTTGACTCTGGTGCTATATGTACTAGTATGAACATGTTGTCCTAAGCTCAAAACCGGACATTCTTTTTGAGTTTAAGTAGATTAAACTTTTTTTATCATTGTTAACATCCATCGGCAATACCGTAATTTTGTTGTTGTTTTTTGAAATAAATAAATTTGAGTAATATTAGTACATACTATAGACATAGAGTACATGCACCATAATTATTATGTATATGTGTACTATAATGTGAGATGCTAGTTTACTTTCGTATCCCGTCTATTACTGCCATTAATATTACATGGTACATACATTTCATGGTAGACTAGCCCATGAAACTGTGATTTTTCTGATTTCTTGAACCCTGAACAATAATTTTTTCTCCCATAACAAATTGGGGGCAGGTTTACTTCCAGTTTTTTCTTTTCAATACACACTTGGCACTCATACCACACAAACGTGTGTACTCTTTCATTGTGATGTGTCAAATACATGGTATAATTTATGTATGACATTTTTATTTTTATAACCTCTATCTTCAAAGTCTAGATTCCGATTGGCCAGATATTCTCCCCCAGCTTCCCTAGTCATAAACCCCTTGTAACATTCGGTATAGAGTAATTCCTTTTTTCTTTTTTTTTTTTTTTTTTTTTTTTTTAAGCTGGAGGTTGTATTCTTGTTAAATGTATATATTCTAGATATGACAGGTTGGGATATATCATGGAAACATGGCAGGGCCATGGTGAAAACCAGAAACTCGATATACCGTGGTAGGTGTGATATAGTAAGGATGTTAGCGCGCTGTAATGGAATGTATGGAGTGGAAAATGCCGAAATAAATGTGCTCTATGCCATGTTCGAACCAGGGACTGGGATTTAGCATACCCGGACAATTGGAAGTTGAAACCTGTGTGTAAAATACTACTGCACCATACAGCAGCGTAAATGCACCTCCATTTCATTTCTACGATGAATTGGTCTATCATCAATCAATCAATTGATCAATCCAAGTGGAGTATTTGTAGAATGGACTCAACATCAACTGTATTTGGGTTCCTCTTTCATTCCTGGTTGTCAGGAACTAGACTTTTTGCCAAATAGATTCACTCACTTCTATTTGTGAGAACCTGACGTGCTACTTCTACAGACTGATTGAATACTTAAGCAATTATCAGCGCCATTGTGAACTGCTCTCACTGTGGTGTAGTAGTTCGTACTTTGTACCTATCTTGTTTTGCAACTCCCACTGTAGAAATCAAATTTCCACAATTTCGGGTTTCCCGGTATCGGCCTATGTGCACCATCCAAAATATGAATGTACCATATACAGAATACACACAAACAATTAACACTTGTACATAGTACATACTATACATTGTGCAGTACTACTACCCATATGTACATATATCTGCATTTACATGCTACTTTTCTTTTACCGTATTTTGTTTTGTTTATTTTTCTCTCTTCTTTATTTGAGGCAAAATTTTATGTTAAATACTATAGTAACATTTGAATGTTCATCATAGTAACCATAAGTACTGAAGTAACTGATTCAATGTTATCATTTGTTTATTTTGAACATTGTATGATCATGAACATTAATTTTTTTTACACGTTTAGGCCCTGTCATAACTTAAACTTGTTGGAACTTAGAATGAATTGTTGATTCTTGGCGAAACCTATTTAACTTATTTCAAGATATTATTTTTTCTTTTTTTTTTGGGTTAACCCTTGATGCTATTTTATTTTTATTGTTTTTGAGGTTAGTGCCAAAACTAACCTTTGAGGATTAAATACGTGGGGGAAAGGACTTGCAACTTAATACTTGAAGCCATCAAAAAAAAATACTTGGAACAATTTTATGCCAGCCAATTTCACATGACAACTAGAATAACATAAAATATTATGTAATGAATTTATCGAGAAAAAATTAAAGCGAACCTCTCGGGAGAGCCTTTTTTCTATTTTTTTTTCCTCGGGGTTTGACAGTAAAAAACATCAATTAATATACATTCAGCACCATCAACAACAAGATAAAATAGATTATGTGTGTATTAAAAACAAATAGCAGTAGTAGCATTCTAAGCATGACATCAACAACAAAAAAGAAACAAAGAAACAAACAAGACATGATATCATATATAAATAAAAACTAAATAATAATAATAATCAACAAATCAGAAAACGCACATTTATCGTTCTCTGACAACAACTTCTTTAGGTGTGGGAGAAGGTTTCCTTTTTGTTTCGTTGTCCATTCCTCGATTGGCAGGACACTGTAGTGACACAGTTCCAACTGCTATCAAAGCGCAAGCTGAAAAGAGCGTAGTTGTGAGTCTAGTACGGGCACTATTCGTCATATGCATTTTCAATAAATGATTCTGTGTAGTTGTGTGATCGTCGTATTCTTCTTTAATAAATTAGAAATATATGCAAAAATTAATTGTCAAAACAAGAAGTAGAAAATGATGCAAGATAGATTGTTGTTGATGTTGATATTATTATTGGTAAGTTTTATTGTCGAATGAAGGACGTTACACAGCTATATATATAAAACAATCGGGGAATGTGTTTCTCTATAAAATTTGAAAAGGCGATAGAAAAAAAGATTTTTTTTTGCGGAAACGCCGATTCTGTTTTCAGAGTCCTCGAGCGCCGGGGATTTAAAACTACTTCATTGGCCAGTTTGCGATTATGTAACACTTAGCTAAGATTTATTAGTCAGCAAAGTTGGGAGAATGCGATTTCTGATGTTGACAACGAATATTTTCATGCGCTACTAAGATCTTGGAATGTTCCTATAATCAATGTGATGTGTGTTATATGTTGCTCATGTACTTTCTACTGAAAGAGAGTCTTCTAATCTTTTTTTTTTTTTTTTTCAAATTACCCATAGTGTGTAAATATGTACATTTGTCAAATATGATGACTATGTACCTATGTATTTTCTAACAAGCTAAAATCATCTAGTTCCTAAGTGCTTGTTGAATCCATGCATACATGTATGTATGTATACCTACCTTAGTAGGTACCTCAGTAAGCACATATGTAAGTAATTTAGTAAGTCAGCAGGTAAGTAAATAGGTATGTATGTACGTACATATGTATGTACGAATGGATATTATATTCCAGTTAGTCTTTACTTAACATCATGTTCCTATGATTGTTTTCCCAAAGAAATAGCTGAGAAATAAGTTACAAAAATTACTCCCTGTTATACAATATTATTTGACCCAGATATTAACTAAATATAATCAAATATTGTAAATTTCTTGTTATAATTGTATTCCTCAAACTCCTCATTACAGAACTATTTGATTTACACCACATTTAAATTTAAAATTTAAGTCATAATGCCTATGTACTAAACCTAGTTGCTCCAGCAACTAGTCTTGAAATTTAGAGGTCTTTTGTTATACCAATTTTTTTCTCCATCATTTTTGTTTTGTTTTCTTAATCTTTAAGATATACGCGACAAAACCACGCTTCTATGATGCGCTATAATACCACAAAGGATCAATATGAGTGAGCTAGTTTTGTTAGATTTCAATAACTATTCACTCGCGCGATTCACTCAAATTCAAGATCTTCTCGCCAACACTACTGAGATCCCTAAATTAGACAATAATGGCAAATCTAAAGCAAATGCGGATCGTGTTAGGTTTGCACGGAAAGTTATTAATACTTCGTTAGAAACAATGAGGATCTGGAAATCAAATGAACCAAATGAATCACAGAAAAAATATGTTTATGAAGCAACTAGACTCGCGTTTCTGGCCTTATATGAGAGTGATGATTTGAAGGTAGATAGGAAGGTTGATGTGGAAAAATGGCATGTGAGCTTTGTGTTGAATCTTATTGATTTCAAAATGGTGAAATATGCGATTAAGGAGTTGGAAGTGATAATGAATAGACTTGGAAATGTAAATAAGGTAGACGATGTGCTTCAATTGGACATTAAAATGGAACGTGCTACTGAAGTAGCTGGGATAGTGGTACTAAGCCAGATTGCGTTATTAAAGGCCTTGGTTTTAGAAAAAAATGGTTTAATGAATGGACTGGATCATTCAGTAAGTATTTTGTTTATTGCTTAAGACTTCTTGGACTAACTTCAAGCTATTAATATAGGTTATAATGGCAGCTATGAAATCAATCAATGGACCTCCGGAATGGTGCAAACTATTACCCACAGAAGAACTAAGAAATCAAAGACTCAAACTTCTTGCAAAATTATTGTTTTCTCTATCAAACGATGCACCACTTTTAACCTCCTTTCAATTTAGATTATATGCATTGAAAATTTTACCTGCTTTGGAAGATTATTATGTTGATTTTACCTACAGAACTTTCAAATCGATGCGCAAAAGTGGAGAATACAAGATTAGTCAGTATGGTCCTTGTGTGTTAGATGTCGTAAGAGATAGATGGATGATGTTTAGGAATTTGGATGATTTTGTTAGTATGGTGGAAGCTTGTTACTTGGATGCTAAACAGAACGGGTCTGAGGACCTTGCTCAATGGAACGACGCATACGAATCACTTATTATCAAAGATGACTCTGATACGTTACTCCAAGATCTTCGCCGAATATCGAAATCTACAGACGTCAAACTTGCCATTTTACAACAATTTTTTAACACCAACACGATTTCTCTCAAGTATCTAAACGACCCAAGTTTTTATCGTTTAACCATTCGTCTTTCAACAATTCTATTCTCTGATTTTAAATATTCCCAATTTCTTCAAATCATTTCATTTTTTGCATTTTATACTCCTGAAGTTACATTTGATCCAACTTCTTCTTTTGTATCTTTATATCGGGTCAACGTATGCCGGTTAAGTGATTTATTTTTTAATTCAATCACAGATAACAAAGAGCAACTTCCATTTGAAAATTTACTACCCATATACGATATTTTTATTAATATTTTGGGCACTTTGGCTGACAAAAAACGGCTACGATATATTTCAGACAGTATGTTTTTTGTTGGCGGCAAGTGTCGACAAGCTAAATGTCCGTTATGGATTGAATACTGGCGGAAATGTGTGTTACTGGATTTGGAACTTCATGAACAAGAAAGACATGAACCTCGGAAATTATCAAGTTTACTTGCCAAAGTGAATAAGTTTTTGAGCCATAGTGTGGATTTAACCACAGATTTTGAAGAGTTACTGAATATCATCGTAAGAGTGGTAGCATTATATTCAAAGAGGAATCAGTTGAAAGAAAAATCCGAACTATATTTTGGTACCAAAGTATTTGAATCGGATGAAATTCAACACTTAATATTAGATACTTGCGTTTTGTGCTCCAAGATTGTCAATCAACAGAAATCCACTAAAAAGTTATTCAACTTTGACACCAAATTAGGTTGGAAACTTGAGTATTCTTTTATTGAAATGCTTCTTAGTAACATTGTGAAATTGTCTTCGTCAAAAGTTTCGAATAAAGCTGAAACAGTTTATTTTCTTACAGAATCTGGAATTGCACTTCTTGATCCACCAACTTTACACCCCATTCGTACGCTTAGATTATTGCAATTGTACTTTAGAGTCACAGGCAAATACTTTTTGGTGTCCGATACATCTGAATTTTCTGTCGATCAATTGGAATTAATTAAACAGTTAATTGTTAGTCAATTTGGTGAAGATGAACTATTGGGCTATTCTGGATCGGCAATTATTTCTTCAACAGCACTATCAATAGTAGTTTTCAATTTTGTATCTTTATCAGAACAAATAGATTATTTGAACATTGCTGTAGCAAATGCTATAGATGCAATGAATTTGAATTCTAATCGCTCTGACAATGAATTTATCAAAGATATTGAAATGCTATCCGCTTTCTTGGATCTGCTGGGAGCACATGAAAAGCGAGCTGAGTTGTTGAAAGGCATTATTGTTGCATCGAATGGACATGCTGAAGTGCATAAATGGCGTGTTGAACTCATGAAGTCGTTACTAGAATTGGGTTACACAGGTGCTGCTTTGAATGAATTAGAAAATGTATCAACTATAGGTCTTGAGAACTATTCTTCTGTTAATAAAGTTTGGACAAAACTCAGAGAAACCGAGTGTTACGTAGCAGTTTCACAATTAGAAAAAGCTGGAGAATCATTCAAAATTATTTGTGATATAATTAACGGTGATGAACTTCTTAAAATGCCTATTTTAAAAGGTCGACCAAGCTCTGAATCTGCTTATCAATTTCAATCTCGTGCCGCTCTTTTTGCTGAAATCTGTTTAACACTTGGAAGATTTCATATTGAAGAAGGCAACGTCGAATTCGGAATCAGTCATGCGCTGAAAGGAATCAAATTTATTCGAAGATTTCTTAAGATTTTTCAAAATTGTAATGGAGGAACTGGGATATTTTTGGAGTATACATGGAGATTAACTGGGGTTTTGATCACTTGTCAAATCTTAGTTGCTATCGCGTACGAACGGATTGGAATATTGAAAGAAGCTTGCTATTATATTGAAAGAGCGTCAAAAGTTGCTCGTGCATCTGCATGTAGATTACGCTTAGCATCCATTCTTACCTTTGAAAGTGAACTAAATGTGAGGTCATATAATATTGACGCCGCTACACATAAATTGAATGAATGCGAGATCCTCATCAAAGATCTGAATCTTAAGGACATAAATGTATTACAGTACATCAACTCAGTAACATTAAGTTTGCAAAGACAGGGAAAATTTACAAGAGAACAAGAATATTATGTGTTCTCATTTGATGTATTTCAAGATTTAAAGGAAAAAAGTGCAAGCTTCTCTGTTAACGCTATCACTGACAACATTTCCAGAATGTCAATTCTTGAAAATGAAACAAATGATGAGGGATTTGTTACTGATCGAAGAAGAAGGAAAAGACGAACGAATATCCCAACGCAACAAAGCGAAGTATCTGCATCAAAATCAGGAAATATATACGCAATTGAACATGTTTGGAATGGAATAGTTCGAAGTCAGGTGTATAGTTTGGGATTACAAGGTCAAATAGATAGTGCTATAGATCTACTAGATGACCAGTACTACAAACTATCAGAAATTCAATGTGATAGAGATACACTACTTTTAGATTTGGCAAAAGCAAGAAATTGCTATCTCTGGGCCAAATTTGAATTACGAAAGGACGGTGTACTAAATATGATTTCAGATTCGGCGATTAGTTTACCATCAGTTAGTTTTCCTTTAAACAAGCAGAATAAAGAACTAAATGAGGTGGCCAAATCAGTTTTGGAAAAATTGAGAAAAGCTAAAGATTTAATTCTGACAAGTATGCCGAAAATTAGTACATTTTGCACTGGAATTGAAATTCAAGGCGCAGCTAGTCTACTTATGGCGGTCACTATTCTAATATCTGCAATTAGTACCAATTCTACGTTATATTCTGATGACGATTTACCAGAAGCATGTCTTGTTTTGCAAGAGATGGCAAGGAGTGTTAGAATCTTAGCAGAGCAATGTGTGACACAAGTGCGATCAAATGATTTTGGCGGATTTGAATGGCCGGCAGAAGATGATTTACCCCTTGAAATTTCTTGTAATGTGAAAGAATTCAAGGATTTGAAGACTTTGAGAAGGCAATTTAAGGAAAGATATATTGATGTTCTTCCACCTAAATGGTTGGTAATTTCGATAAATTTATGTGCCGAAACGAATAATTTAATAGTCACTAGATACAAAAAGAATGAACAACCAATGATTTTGAATTTACCTTTAAATCGTCAATCTGCAACAGATATCGACCAGGAAAGTTTTACAATGCGTGTGGGAATGAAGAGATTTAAAGACATAATTACACGGAGTAATGTAACTACAAGTCTTAAGACAACTTCTACGATAAAGAGTGCTGAAGAGAAACAAGCATGGTGGGAAGAGAGAACTCGACTTGATGGTGAGCTTAAAGAGTTGCTGAAAGATGCCGACTATTGTTGGATTGGAGGATTTTTGGGAATTTTTGATACTGAGGATATTCAAGAATCTATGAGAGAGTGGATGGCCAAACAGATTTCTAGACTTCTTGATAAATATCTTCCATCTAGAAATTGGGGTATTGGAAGTAAAACTCGAAATAAAGGTAAACCACCATTGTCATTCAAGTCTGGAAACATCAACGTTCATTCTCAATTGGTGCAACTCTTTGTTGGTCTTGGACATCCATCTAAGCTTGCAGATCCGGCGCTTTTAGAAGATTTAACATACTTTTTGTTTGATATTATGCAGTATCATGGCGAGAGTAATGCAATTGATGAAATT
The DNA here is from genome assembly GCA_030568955.1 of Geotrichum siamense (nom. inval.). Classification (NCBI taxonomy): domain Eukaryota; kingdom Fungi; phylum Ascomycota; class Dipodascomycetes; order Dipodascales; family Dipodascaceae; genus Geotrichum; species Geotrichum siamense (nom. inval.). Next base: position 7,963 of record JAJMJJ010000314.1, on the reverse strand, counting down.
GATATTGATGAAATGATTGTTGAACTTACTGACGTGTTGCGAAAATATCATACCATGAATTCTACAGATGGATGTTCAGATAAAGATCATATTGTATTGATACTTGATAAAACCTGTCAAGCATTTCCATGGGAATCACTTCCAAGCTTGCAACATAAATCCATTACACGAGTTCCCTGCTTTATAGTTTTATCAGACATGCTTGAACAGCATGTTACATTACAGCATACAATTAAAACCTCGCACTTTATTCTCAATCCTGATCAAGATCTTCCACGTACACAGGAAAGATTTCAACCAGTTCTAGCACCACGCCAATGGACTGGAATCAGTGGCTCTAAACCTAGTGAAACACAATACCTTGAACTTTTACGTACGAGTGATATCTTTGTCTACATTGGGCATGGAAGTGGTTTGCAATATACACGGTCCTCGTCTATCAAATCCTTATACCCAAAATGTCCTCCCGTACTCTTACTTGGCTGTTCCTCTGGTGTGTTAGAAGGAGATGGTGAATACGAACCATGGGGACCACCTATGAACTATTTAGTTGCCGGGAGTCCAATGGTAGTAGGTAATTTATGGGATGTGACCGATCGTGACATTGACAAATTCGGTATATTTGTAATGGAACACTGTAACATTATTGAAACCAAATCCGGTGATAATGCGGAAGAAGGTGGTAAAAAAAATATATTAAATGCTGGCATGGCAGTTTTACAGGGAAGAAAAGAATGTAAAATGCGATATTTAAATGGAGCTGCACCTGTAATATATGGACTACCATTGGAGCTTACTAGAGCTGAAAATCTTGAGGAAATAAGTTAAATTTTTTTATTTCCACTATCATTAGAGCTTACTGGACTGAAATTCTTGTTAAATTTTCCTATTTTCATGTCTAATTAACAGGTAGGTAGACAGACACACAGGCACCTTTAATATGTTCTTATTCTTATTTATTTATCTTTTATTTTATTTATTATTATTTTTAGAATTATAGAATTTATGATGATGTAACAGTTTTCCTTTATATGGTTTCATTTCTTTTATCTTTTATTTATTTATTTTTTCCGAATCGTATCAAATAAATATTGTAGTGATGTAGTACTTTTAATTTATCCGAGGAGCTTGCTGTTTTTAGTGACTAAGACATTACTCATAAAACATTTATTTGGTAATTTTGGTGACCAGCTCGAACTGTAAAAAAGGAGTCATCTGTACTGTTGCAGAAATAAGGAATTTCGTCCTTTTGAGCTTTTTTCCTGGAGTGAGTTGATCCATTCTCTTAACATGTGTATTCATCCGTATGGGTAGACAAGATTATTGCAATCATCGCTGCTAGTTCTAGGAAGAAGAATTCAGTGGTAATTTGAGAAAGCCCAAAATTCAGGATAATTTCACATGAAAGGATCAATTGATTGTGTTCTCCCCTTCATGTGACTACTGGTCACGCATAGTTGATTTTTCATGCTTACCCCACTGTTTATGCTTTATGACTAACAATGCTATGTATTTATTACATAACAATAATATGCAATTGATAAGATATTATATCACGTGCAGTCAATTCAAGAGGGGTGAGGCTGCGCTTATCTTGTTGATTGCTGTTGACTGTTATTTAGTGTTATTTAACACAACTTAGCACACTCTGTGGCGTAAATACTACCGTAGCGCCCAATTTGTTTGAAATTAGTAGCATACGGATTTATCTGTGTTTACTATTTTAGTTTTGGCGCATCCCCAACCGTCTACCTTTCTTCTTCTTCTCTACAACATTGTTTATTTTAATCTCTTTTCTACTTCTAACACAGGCATTCTATTAGGCCTACTGGGATATTAACTCTCGTACAACTTCGTGTGTGTGTTTTTTATTCTTATTTATACTGCTATTACCCATATTCTTGTCCCCTCTTATCAGTACATGTTTATTGTCATCGTACTGCTTAAATCACCGCAAATCCCTGATTAGAAAATCTCCTCAAAATGTCACAAACTCCAACAACTTTCTTCCTCACGGATACCGAGCCAGATCTATCCCCGTCACCGAGCCCATATAAAAGAACACCTCTATTCTCAGATCGTGATGGGAAACATCCAGACCAAACTACTCCACCCAAATTAGGATCTGAACATGACAAAGGGGCCTACAAAAATTGGTGGCTCTCAGAACATATTTTGGATTCAGACAGTGATTTGGATTCTATCATCTCTGTGTCACCTCCAAACTCAGAGTCCGAGCGTGATAGAGATGTTTATAGGAAATGGGAACTCATTTCGAACTACAGATCACAATCGGACGCTAAACAAAACACACGTATCCACAAGAACTTGAGTACGAAATCTAAAGGAAAAGGTAAGGTACCTCCATCATTATCGAACTCTGTGGCATTCAAAACTGTTTTACAAAAGCCTTCGACTTCTCATAGACATTCAAAATCACATCTTCTTCGTATACAACAACAACAACAGCCACAACAACAGAATGTACACAATAACTCCTCTTCTCCTACATTCGAAATGCCAAAATTATTTATTTCACCTTCAACAAATTATCATCAACAACCTTCCAATTCGAATGGCAATGATGATGCCGCGACGTCAACAAACTCCTCACAGTCAACATCGAAAGAGTATTATTTTACAAATGAAGGTCTCCAATTAGGAAAAATGAAAATTCTTGTTGCAGGCACTAATTCGAGAAAACTTGTGAACTTGTTAATTTCCAATAACCCAAGCATTGTGGCTGTTTCTGATGAACCGCAAGACATCATGAATTATGACGACATGTATGAGATATTTGCTTCAACTAAGAGACGCATGAAATATCCTCAGGATTCACATTCATCTAGCGACTATGGCTCTTCTCAAGAAATTGATCTAGATTTTAATATTAGTTTTGTATTGCAAGATAGACAACCTCTCAGCCCAGAAGAAGACAACTTCTCTCAATTGCACAGCCGCACATATATGAATGATACGACCTATGAATATTTGACATCCCTCTATTCAGAAACTGTTTCAGTTTTGAACCCAAACTCTGGTGTAACAGAATCTGTACTAGGATCTGCTACTTCTTTAGCATCTTCTGTTATTTGCGATGTTTGCATTTATTCTATTGAAAATCAACTGGAATTGAGTAATATGAAAGAAATAAGCAAGTTTATGCCTGTTATTCCTCTCTTTGTTTCTTCCGATGATGATTACTCTTCTGATGAATATAGCATTGCTAATGATACGAATCATATAATAAAGTTTCTTGATATGATTAAACATGAAAATATAGATGTTTTTATGTTTGGCAAAACTATAGAGGAATGTATTGACAATTTACGGCAAGATGATGAATATGAATTTCTGGATAAATCACTCCATGAAAAACAATCACAACCCACATATTCATTAATGGTTAATCTTACTAGAAAGGAAAATAACTCTGGTATTGATAAACTAGTCAATGAACTTTTTCAGGAGCCCACAGCAAACTGGGTTAGAAGTCTTTCCGCTAGAAAATTTGTTCGGTGGGCACAACAATTTTCAACCAGAGATATTGTTAGAAAGCAAAACACAATTTATCGATTTCAGAGAAGAAATAATTGGGAAATAATGAAAGAATGGGATCTTTGTAAAAGTTGTACCCCACATACACGTCATGAAATGGTTTTATGGAACAATCATGCATATTCACAACCAAACGTACAATTTCTTACGACTACACGAAGGCAATTAAATGATGGATTTGGATTTTCTTTAGATAGACCAATCGAATTAAATTTACCTCGAGAATTACTTGAGTTTAGAATGGCCGAAGTAGGAACTTCGCAATGGGTTACTAGACTTTATGAATCGACTGCTTCCAATCCACAGTCTCCGTCAGTTTCTTCAAGACTACCGACCAATTTGGAGCCCTTAATTGTCCTTCAAACTCGTACACGTGGCTCATCTGAAATTTTAAGTACACCTGCATCACAGCGACAACTTCAATCGCGAAACAAAAATAGAAGCCGAATTCCTCGTCGAAGAATTAGCTCACATCATACCTTTGCATCAACTCCATCGCCATCACATAATATACATTCTCAACAGCCATCTAATACCACTGATGATACTCCAGCAAGAGGTCCATTAGTCTTTAAATTCTCAGCCAGTATATTGAATTTAGACCCGTTAAAACTTGATGTTCTTGTAAAGTATGGAATTATCATGGTATCTGCCGTCTCAGTTTTAGTTGCTGGTTTGACTGGTTGGTGGCTTAGTGTTAGCGATGGAGGTTTTAATGAAGATGTATTAAGTGTCAAAGAAGAAATTAGTACACTCAGATGGGCTGAAAACTGGTGGAAACTATTGTGATTTATTTTATTTTATTTTTAATTTTTTTCTTTCATTCTAATAATTATTTTATATGATACCTTACATGAATGTTATTAGTTTAGTTTTAGCATAATTTATTTTATCTATTATACCTGGGTGTGAAAATTAGTTAGTATCTCTAATATCAAATTGCTGAATGATTGGTAAAAGAGAATGCGTGCGTAATATGTAATACTTGTATTTTTTATATAGATTTATTTAAATTTCTTAATATATTTTAATTCTGTAATTTTTGTTTGGATTGTGATTTTTGTACCTAGGTACCTAGGTAGGTAGATAGTTTTTTATTTTTTTTTTTTAGCTTTATTTCGCTATGTTGTTTATGTAATTTTAAGTAATGATCTTATGTCTGAAACTTTTGTGCGTTAGGAAATCCGAAAGGTACTTCATAAAATCGTATATACATGAATTTACCAGAACATTTCAAGATTAAAAGGTTCCATGTAATATATGCCCACATATGCATATATATTGATGTTCTCATGTTGATTACATAATCAAAATGTATTAGTGTGGGAAGGTATGCATACAATGAAATACTGGGATTAAGAAAAAAAAAAATAGAAAAAAAAAATCAACTAGTCTTCACATTAACTTTGATGAATTGATCAAAAATGTCAGGAAAAGCGCGTCATGCTTTGATTCAAGATGCCATTTTTATAACAAGCTTACGCACTCGAGCTAATATTGGTAGAGTCTACCGAGAAGACATACGGAAACTTCCCAAACCATCGAACATTACAAAGCTCCCATTCATATTTAATAGTAATAGTACTATAGACAATGGTGAATCAAAACAAAGAGCCACAGTGGCAGTTACTAAAAGTCAAAATGATATTGAATATGGGAAGGTACTAGTTAATTGGGTTGGTAGAATGGTGACTAAAGATTTATGGAGACGTAAAAATAATGGCGAGTGGAAAATCAAAATTGTTGTGGGGAGGCAGGGAGAGTATGATGCGTTGAAGGAAGTAGTGCGGAATGGGTTGAATGGGATTGTGTCGAAGAAACTAGATAAAATGGACAGATTGAATGTGAGTAGGCAGTATAAACCTATTTTTGAACGAGCGATTCAAAATAGATATTTATATGAGGATTTACAGTTTGTGTATTTGGACGTCAAAAGAAAGATTGAAATCGAGAAGGAAGATTTAAAACATATATATCGAGAGCACAAGGACGATGATCCAACTCGACCATATCCTTCCAGATATAGTTTGCCCATTAATTTATACGATTCAGTAGGAGATACTAAGGTCGGAGAAACTCGAATTACTGTGAATCGACTTGAACTGCTCCCCGGGTTGGCCGGATTTGTGATTAACAAGGATTCAGAAGTATGGAAAAATTTTACTAATATGCAAATTTACGCCAATCATCCATTGCTGTCTGATAAAAAAATGAAGATTTTGAAACTTGAAAATGGACCACAAGAACTTACTCCAATGTTCATAGGGAATGATGAATCAAATTTTAAAATAGGTAGAATGTATTTTGATCCAGTTAAATCGATTGATGTGCATGGACAAGTGAATTTTGAAGAATTTATGGGAATCATTCCTGGGTTGGTTGAAGTTGAAGGAAAGAAAATGCTTGTAAATGATAAGGATGGTGAAGATCAATGTAATGTCTTTACATTCAGAAAAAACCTGCCAATTACTTTGGCTAACCAAGCCGTATATAATATTTTGAAGGAAAAATGCGGTGAAAAACTTAAAGACGAAGGATCTTTATCTTTCAATAACTACACCATTCCAGGAGTTATTGAACCAGTATTAGTGAAAAAATGGAAAATCAACAACAAAAAAGTGTGGGAAGAATTGGTTTCAAAAGACCCAACTTTTAGAGTAACACAATACCTGAATGAATCGATATTTACTGAACGAAAAGATTCATCTATTACTTTGACTTGTAATTCTGCTGGTGAAAATCTTGTGCCTAAAAATATTGGACTGGATTCAGATCATAGTAAAAAGTCATCGTACTTATCGTCGAATTTAAGATTGGGAGGTCGAGATATTTTGCGGTCTTGGGTTATTCCTGTTTTGGATGAAAGTTTAGCTTCTGATGAAGAACCTCTTATTTTTCATACAGAGAAGAGCACCTATAAACAAATTTTATTGCTTTATGCACTCAACCCTCATTGGCAAAACATAGGATCAAGACTTACATTAATACCGAAATTTTCAGAAGACCTTACACTTGAAAAAATTCGAGAGTTAACTTCTTTGCACGAAGTACTAAGAGGAGTTGTTATTGATGGAGTCACAGGAAAAGAGATCAATTTAATTACTATGAAAGATAACAATTATCTTATCTCACTTGTCCTTCATTCTCTTCGCAATTTCCGCGCTATACCTGGAATAAAACTTCCACTTATCACTGACAAAGTTACCAGGGGTTCACTTAAACCATACGAAATTTACATTTTGCACGAACTTCGAGAATTGGTGACTAAATTTGACAATTGTACAAACTTAACCCAACTCAAGTCCATTTCTGATCGCGCAATACTAATACTTGCATTACGCTATAACCCTATTCGACATACCGAATCAGCATTTGAATTCAATACTGACTATCTAAGTGCCAGTTATCAACGGGCGTATGCCGCCATGCAAGTCCAATCTGAAGTATGGTCATCTATTATCAAACTCATATCACCCATCTACCCTGCACTTTCCGAAAAAGTCCATCAACATTACAAAACCATCATGCAATCAGAACCTACTCTTAAAAATCCCATACCACCAAATATCCCGGCTAAAAATATTTTAATTGGTGAAATGATGTACAAACTCGTTGACCAAATTCCTCGTATAATTTCCTCAAATGATTTGAATAAAGCCGACTACAGAGGTTACGTGACCATTTCAGAAAATACTGAAATGACGAAAGATGACTTTGAGTTAGTTGGTGAAGCTGTTAGTATGGTGCGACAACTATTAATGATTAAACATCTTTCTTTATCCCCAGTAAGTTATTTTTCTTTCTTTCCTTTTTTTTAAAAAAAAAAAGTTTCTTCACTAACAATATGGACAATGAACTAAATTAGAGATCAAAAATATTCAATAATGGAAAAATCGATACTTGTGTCTTAGGCAATGGATTATATTTACAAAGCTTCGATAACAAAATGTGGATTTCGGCAGCAGAAGCTAGGTCAAGAAGTCAAGAATCTTTAACCGATTTGGGAATACTTAAAGAGGTTTAAAGATGAATGATTTCAAACGGTGATATCATCATTATTTTTGATTATTAAGATGGCAAGTGTTTATAAATACAGAATATACTCTCATTCCAGAGAATCGTTATTAAAAAAAGCATAAAAAAAATTGTATTTACTTCTCTTAAGCACAAGAAAATAATTAATTTCTTATTCTATTAATTAATGGACCTGTTATTTTATTTTATTTTATTTTATTTTATTTTATTTTATTTTATTTTATTTTATTTTATTTTATTTTATTTTATTTTATTTTATTTTATTTTATTTTATTTTATTTTATTTTATTTTATTTTATTTTATTTTATTTTATTTTATTTTATTTTATTTTATTTTATTTTATTTTATTTTATTTTATTTTATTTTATT
>JAJMJJ010000313.1:0-22314 GCA_030568955.1 Geotrichum siamense (nom. inval.) | reverse complement strand
ATTATTATTATTATTATTATTATTATTATTATTATTATTGTTATTATTATTATTATTATAATCAACAATAAACCCAACTAGTATTAACTACAGCAACAATGATTATTCCCACCCTTGTTTTCTGTATTTTCTCTGTTTTCTTTAAGTTTGTCATTATTGGAATTGGATTTTTTTTGGCCCTTGAATACATAGGTGATTTTATGAATCATGATGTAGGCAACGATCAAGTAGTTGAACTAAATGATGGAAATGCCAATAATGAAAACGCCAATAACGAAAATGCCATTGATGGCACTTTCAATGATGACAATAATGCCAACAATGAAAGAGACGAACAAAACGGTGAAATTGAAGATCATGTAGTTGTAGCAGATGATATGCCTGGTACAAATATCGTTCCTATTGCTTGGAGGAACGAAATTGCTATTGAATTAGCAGAAGCAAATATACTACCTGTTCCAATTTTGAATGAAGAAGCAGACTACGTAAATATGGTATTTCCCACCATAGAGCATGAAGATCTAGTAGCTCATGAACTTGACGAAGAATTACTTGACTTTTTCGCTCATGGGGAAACTGAAGAAGAAACAGTTCATAATATGGTCAACGAAGAAGTAACGGTACCAATTGAATCAGTTCCTACAATAGAGAAGGAAGCAACCAATGCTATTGATAATGAAGTAGTAGGCACTCATGAAGTAACTGTTAACTTGGAAAAGACAACTGAAGTAAAAGTGCCTATTGAATCACATCCTACAATGGAAATAAAAGCCACCAATAGTTCTGATAATGAAATACTAAGCACTCATGAAGTAACTGTTGGAAAAGGCAACTAAAGCACCCAATACTATTCAGAGTGAAGACAATGATTATAAAGTTTCCATGTAAAACATGCTACCTAGTTCTCCCCAAACCATGGTAGAATCTACTTCAGTCCAAACTGCAAAAGAACCTGAACCAATTGAAGAACCCAAGACTTGTAATATGGTTAGTTCTGACAACAATTCTAGAAAAATTGACTCTGAAAACCAATGTGAGGGTAACAGTACCAACAACGACCTGCACTCTAAAGGAAAAGGCAAACAGAAAGCAGACAAAAGTAAGTATAACGAGTAATAAATATAGTTGAACAAAGCTAACTGTTACACAATTGTAGCGCCAGAACCGATTGAAGCACCCATATTTGGCGATATGGCTAGTGTTGACAATAATTCTGGCAAAGTTGTCTGTGAAAACCATTGTGAGGGTAACAGTGCCAATACCGACCTACATTCCAAAGGAAAAGGCAAACAGAAAGGTGAGTATAATGAGTAATGAATATTGTTGAACAAAGCTAACAATTATAGCTCCAGAACCAATTGAAGCACCCATATTTGGCGATATGGCTAGTGCTGACAATAATTCTGGAACAGTTGTCTGTGAAAACCATTGTGAGGGTAACAGTGCCAATACCGACCTATATTCCAAAGGAAAAGGCAAACAAAGAAGTACGTATAATGAGTAATAAATATTGTTGAACAAAGCTAACTGTTACACAATTGTAGCGCCAGAACCAATTGAAGCACCCATATTTGGCGATATGGCTAGTGCTGACAATAATTCTGGCACAGTTATCTGTGAAAACCATTGTGAGGGTAACAGTGCCAATACCGACCTATATTCCAAAGGAAAAGGCAAACAGAAAGGTGAGTATAATGAGTAATGAATATTGCTGAACAAAGCTAACTATTCCGCAGAACCAAATGTAGTACCGGGAGCTGGCAATAAAGATACTACAAGAGTTTCGTCTCGCAACACTATTGTAAAAATACATGCCGATGTAGTTTTCGGCCGCCAGCAGTTCATTCTTGAACAAATGCCACGACTTCAGCCACAAGGTAATCCAAGATATAACACAATGGGAACACAGCGAGGTCCACCTAGTGGTATTGGGGGCGAACAAATAAAGTTCAATCCTTCTCCTTCGGTTACCAGGCAACAACAAGCCAATCCTAATGGTAATATACATGCTGATGTGGTATTTGGAAGAGAACAATTTATTCTTCCTGATAACTTATTTACCCAACATCAATCAAATACATTTGGTCTACCAGAACAACGACAGGTTAACTCTTCAGGCAATTGGCATACTAATAATGAGTTTGGTAACTTATATCCTCAAAACCATGTCGGTCAATCAGGACAACCCCAGGTCAATTCTTCAGGCAATTGATATGCTAATAATGGTAACTCTCTTCCTCAAAACCATGTCGGTCAACCACAACATCCCCAGATCAATTCTTCAGACAATTGGTGTGCAAATAATGAGTTTGGTAACTCATATCCTCAAAATCATGTTGGTCAACTGCAACAACCACAGGTTAATTCCTCAGGCAATTGGTATGCTAAAAATGAGTTTGGTAACTCACAGAACCATGTCGGTCAACCACAACAACCCCAGATCAATTCTTCAGGCAATTGGTGTGCAAATAATGAGTTTGATAACTCATATCCTCAAAATCATGTTGGTCAACTGCAACAACCACAGGTTAATTCCTCAGGCAATTGGTATGCTAACAATGAGTTTGGTAACTCACAGAACCATGTCGGTCAACCACAACATCCCCAGATCAATTCTTCAGGCAATTGGTGTGCAAATAATGAGTTTGGTAACTCATATCCTCAAAATCATGTTGGTCAACTGCAACAACCACAGGTTAATTCCTCAGGCAATTGGTATGCTAACAATGAGTTTGGTAACTCACAGAACCATGTCGGTCAACCACAACAACCCCAGGTCAATTCTTCAGGCAATTGGGGTGCTAATAATGAGTTTGGTAACTCACTTCCTCAAAGTCATGTAGCTCAACCAGGACAATCACGCGTTAATTCTCCTCACAATGGGTCTGCTGATCAAACGACTAGTGATGCTGGCAACTCACTTGGTCAAAATAATAGCAATTTCGTTTGCTATCAAAACAGCAGTTATTCTGGCAACGCTGCTGGTTGTAACTCGTCTGGCCCACAGCAACGCAATCCTTCGGCTACTGTGATTGACTTTCAGGATAACATCTTCGCACAACCGCAAAACTCAAACAATACTGCTGATTTCGTGTTTTGTCCTGCACCTGTTTTCCTTGATGACCTTCCTAACCGTGACGAAGATGAAAATGACCTTGAGAACTCCAGAAGACCTCCATTTGTTCCCCAATACACTTTCAACTCCAACACAAACAATCCTGCAGGAAATGAAATTCCAATTGCTCAAGAAGATTGTAAATTACTGAAAATATTGGAGAATGAACAAATGCTTGTTGCTGGTGAAGGAAGAGGTAGAATATTGTTTAGTGAAGAACGATCACTTATAAATGTTGTCTCTAGAACTGGCGGCCATATTTTGAACTTTGATTACAGATCTATTGTAAATGCTTCTTGCAATATGAGAAGAGTTACCATGGAATACAGAAGACTCGACCAGTCAATGGAAACAGTTACTCTCCAGTTCGAGAAACCATCCAAGGCAACTTCGCTTTACAACAAGTTGCACCAAGTCCCTCGGGACATCTGAATATTTTTTTTTATCAATTACGTAATTCGTTTACATATTAATTTTTATGATTTTTTTTTTTTAAAAATATCTTCTGCAATAATCGTAGATTTAACAATGACGAACTACTCAATATTACTACCCAGTGACCCACTTGATTTTATCCCAAATATTTACCATTTATTTTTGAATTTATCTGATATTTGAAGTAAAATATTGAGTTGACCATTGAATGAGTTTTTAAATTTTTCGCGATTGGGGTTTCGACTTTCGAATGACCTACCTGCCACATATATAATTTTGCTTCTGAATAAACCTACCCATGATGATCCTGGGATACCTTCAAATGTATATATCTAATAAGAAAAAAAGTGTACGGATTACTTCAGAATGATCATATCCTATGATGCGCAGATATATCACATTCTCAAGCTAAGAATTATATTAATTGCGACTTGACCCGTAAGTCCCACCCTTGATAACTGGGAATGTTATTTTCTCATTTTCTCTATTTACAAGAAAATATGTCTTCGCTGGTGGGCATTATTAAGCACTACAATGGAGTGGTAACAATGGTGAGATTTTACATTTATAGGCATAAAATCTATGTAGTATGTAAAATATCCTTGTTATTTTGATATACGCTTCATTTACATAGCTTCATGTGCTCAATATTACTCCTCTACTAATTTTGCATCTCAAATCACTTGATGTTATTTGAGCACCGGTGTGCCATTTCAGTCAACACTGGTCTATCTTTGTTAATTTCATTGGTCAGCTAGGTAAATGTATCCCTTGCAATCGGTACAAAATTTAATGGCTTCCTTGCAATCGGTACAAAATTTAATGGCTTAAGTTGGATGTTTGTATGGTTTGATTGCTTGTTGGGCAGAATTTTATGTGACATACTTCTACCTGAAAAACTTTCTATGACAAAAAAAAAACAATGAATATTTAGGATTTTATATAGAATTTATATTAGGCAGTGATATATTCTGTTTCTATATACCCAATTAATGCTAATGACATCAAAAACGTAACGTTTGAAGTCCTTTGTTGCATTTGAGTAATATCAAAATAATATCTGCTTTTCTTGTTACATTTTTATATCATAGGTACATATATATACATAGATAAGTAGGTAGGCATGCTATGTCTCTTGTCCCTCTAATTCCTTTTTTTCCTTCTTTCTACTACTTTTCGCCAGTTATCAGTCAAAACTGTTTTTATAATGACTCCTAAAGCTTTATATATCAGAAAAACGTCAATCACTGATCCTTTAAGAAGGCCAGGCCATGTAAGACGCCCACCCAATACTTCGAAAAAGCTATCAAGTACCTTAGTTGAATCTCTTTCAAATATCACAGGTCCCAAAGTTTTAGGTACTGGAGGTGTTGTAGCTGCTAAAAACAATGATGATATCAAGAGCTTAAACTCAGAAAGTTACAGAAATTTTTCACTCCGAAGTTGCACTTCTGAAAAAGTTAATGGACTGCGACATCACATTATGAAGTTTCATTCCAAACCTTAAATTGATCCCATTAAGAAATTTACACAACCTGTACGATTACATAGGAAAGATCCTCGAAATATGCAAAATCAACTTACAATAGCCCAGTTACTGGAAAGAAAAAAGTTGGCTGCAGCAAATGGCCAAGCAGCGATTCTCAGTAATATAAAAAACGTGGTTGCTCCTCTTGATGGTGATTCTAGTCAATCCAAACTGGATAGGGATCCAGAAATACTGGTAGAAAGTGGAGAAGGTAAAAGTGACGAATCCAGAAATGATCACAAATTAAACTCTACTGCTAATCAAGCAGATTTTTCTCTAATTGCACCTGACGGAGGAGCTCGTCGTGCTAAGATAAATGCACTCCAAAAGAAGACTCGCCAAGTACAACTCGGGGATGAAGGAGCACAAAAGTTGCGTTACGAAGAACACTATCCTTGGATAATTGAAGATTTTGATGGTAAAAATACTTGGGTTGGCAATTATGAAGCTGGTCAATTAGACAGTTTTGTATTATTCGTGCTTGATAAGAAAGGATTCAAAATGATACCCGCTGAGAAATATTACAAGATGACACCAAGAAATAAATATCGAACGTTTTCAGCTGAAGAAGCTGAAGAGAGAATGAAAAACGGAAATCAGTCAGATCGGTGGGTGATGAAGTATTTTTCCAATGAAAGAGAAGATAATGGAAATAAACCACTTGATAAGCGCAGCAATTTCAAAACTGTCGATACTGAAATAGTTGATGACCCTTCCATGAGACTTTCCGACGAAAATGAAGAATTTGATTTCGAACAAGAATTTGCCAATGATGATGAACCTCCTCTGATTGAAGGCAACGAAGAAGACATCAGAACGATTAGAAAGAAGATTAAGAAAGATTTACTTGCTGATTCTTTGGACGAGTTGTCTGAAATAGATAAGAACAAAAATAAATACAAGATTGATAAAAATGGCAAAAAACTTATGAAATCTCTTATTTCACTAGAAAATAATGAAAATTACGCAAGTGACAGCGACGAAAATCCGTATGCTTCATCTGAAGACGTAAGTGACAAAGAAGAAACTGTACCAATTATACAAGCTTCTTTAACCACAGAAATTACCAAAAATTCCAGCACTATTGTCCATTCTGCCGCAAAGGAACCAAAACAAGGAGAAGACGCAAACAACTTCATAATCAATTCTTCCACTGGAAAAAAAATATATAAAAATTTAATACCTGGAATGGTTACGCTAAAATCTACTCCAAATGTTCTCCAAAACTTTCCTCCTGGTCCATGGAATCCTATTTTGAAACGACCGTATACTCCTGAAGCTAAATCAAAGAAATCTAAGAAAACTAAACTTCAGTCCAATTGCATCTCAACCAAAACCTCTTCTTCTGAATCAGCATCTATGGTTCCACCCCAACTTATCACAGAAGAAGAAGTTTACACCTACATCAAATGTGGTGATCTTTCAATGAGTGGACTGGTAGAACTTTTGAAACCCAAAATCAAATATTCTGAAATTAAAGAATTACTGAGAGTCATCATAAAAAAAGTTGCAAAGCTGGATGAAAGAGGTAAACTAGCTTTAAAGTGGTAGAGGATATATAAAGGAGTACATCTTCTTTAATATATTCCAGACAATTCAAAAATGAATATATAATATATAATTGAAAACAATATTTTTCTTTTGTATACGCTTAATGATTTATTTCTACCCAGCATAAGAAATATGGACTACATATTTTAAATGCCTATTTTCAAGGCTGATTTTTTTTCTTCATTTTTACAAAATGATCTAAGACAACATTTGAATAAACTTTTGTACAAATTTAATAGCTATATACACACTAGGTATTTATATGTCTATACGATCTGACTTGGCCATCTTTTTTAATTCAATAGCATGGATTAAGTATACGAAATGCAAACTGATTATACCAGAAAACTTAGCATAGTCGAAATCCACCAGATTTCTAAAAACATTTGCAAAAAATTGCTTCAAATTTGTGCAAATATCATCCTTATCACAAATATCATATTAAATATATATTGATGAAAAATAAAAATGCTTCTAAATTTACTAGTTGTCTCCTGTACATACATATGTTAGCCAAGTCTTTGATTTGTCTATAGAACTTCAATGATGGCATCATCATCATCATCATCATCTGACTTGTCATTTTCTTTAACATGATGAGTATCTTGTATATCATGGGCATCATCTCTCATCAAGACTTGCACTAAACGTTCACATGGGTCTTGGACGATATCAATTTCAACTTGCTTATGTAACTCTCGAATAATGGAATAAACGTTCTTTTCACGAAGATATTCACGAACCTTCTTGTTTGTCGATAGTAGCAACAAACACTCAACATAAGTTGCCAGAATTTGGTTATCAGGATCACGTTTCTTCTCCTCGGACAGAAATTGTAATTCTTCAGGTAATTCAAACATTTCGTCATCAGGGATTTCGTCTTTACCACTTGCTAGCGGTAACAAAATGTATGGTAATAAGTTGATGGAGTCATCAAAAATGAATTTTTCATGTGAAGGAATATCAAACAAGCAGTTTTTGAGTGTCGATGCAACACCTTTGCGTCGAATACTAGATTCTATTTCTGTGAATACTAAGAGTTTGGTAATAGGGAAACCATCAGATTTCTCTGTAATGAAATAATCTCTACCAAGTTTAAATCTAGATAAATCAGCAAAGAAATAAGCGAGATAATCAAAATTAGCATATTTGTTGAATGATCTGTCACTACCTTTAACAAAACAATCAATTAAGCAGTCGATGATAGGTGTGCCAGATGTGAAAGCACTTTTGATCTTTTCTTTTTTATCTTTATCTTCCGACGGCTTAGGATCACTGTATTTCATTTTAAAAATGGAAACTATTTGATCTCTTTTAGCAAGATTTGACAAAAAGATACAGAACAAATCAGCATGTCTTTGATTAATGTTACAGACTTGATTACCAACATATTGAACGAGTTCTTCGTCAGATGCCAACGAGTCGAGTATAACAGAATCATCACAAAGATTAACAAGAATAGTAAGAGATTGAACAATGGTAGTACTTCCTGTCGATTGAACTAGTTTTTTAAGATCACGAACAGGTTCGTAGTCATTATTTCTGAATATATGTGCGTAAAGTCCTTGAGAATAACCGACCAAGTTATCGAGTGCTATTTGCCTTACTGCAGGCTGAGGCGAATGTAAAAATTCTACAAGCTAAAAATTATTAGCTTAAAATACGACTATCAAATAAAAAGACAAAACTTCCCAACATACCTCAATAAGTTCTGTAGACATTGTTTATATATGGTCACAAACTGACGAACCCAGTTAAAACCTTTCTCGAAAGAGTATTTTTTTCAGATTTAAAAAATATTTTAATTTGGGAGTTTCTTCAAAAATGGTCACATGACGTAATTTGGTAAAGTGTCTTTTTCTTGTATTGGCCAAAGGTTGTCCAAAACCTTCCTTTTAACACAATAACTCCATAGCTATTTCTCAGCGTCTTTTGGCACTTCAATTTTTTTTTTTTTTTTTTTTTTTTTTGAAATAATAATCGGTGTTATGGCATAAAAGAGAGAGATTGTGTGTGTATGATAATAATTCCCTGATAATTTCGATCCATCTCTATTTTTTTGTTTTAAATGGTGTCTGCAGTAAAAGCTGAAAATTATAAATCCTTACTGGAGGCAGCGAGATGCAATTCATCTCGATCTGACATTCCGGAACTTGTCAGGAAAGTAATAAAACATGCTCCTCAAGATTCAGGTAGGTTTAATGTTGTTGATTTATTCATTTAGGTTTTTTTAGACATTGTTTCAATCACTAACAACTGTTTTCAAGATTTTGCAAATATTGCAAACATTGAAGTTCAGTTACTAAACATTCTTGATACTCACAATTTGGATTATCTGTCTCCTTCAGACCTGTCCTTTGTATCAGAGCTTTCCAATATTTCAACTCTACTTAAAAGATTCACTACAACATCTAGTGGTAATGCCGAAATTGATTTCATTAACAACACAGTTTTACTTCACTTATTTCTTGTGGAACGAAATTATACAGGGGTGATTGAAAATGCAAACAATGAAACATCTATTTCTTTCAAATCTACCTATGGTAAAATTAGTGGAATTAAACAAGCTGCAATAGTCGGAACGGCTTACGAAGCGCTAAACGATTTCCCGAAAGCTCTAGAAACATACCAAAATATTGATCAACTAATTACTGCCGACATTCTAAAATACAGAGAAGCCCTTACATGGTCAGAGAGATTATATTATAGGTTAAGTCTTCTCGCAACTTCTCAAGCATACGATGATAAGGAAATAGTCTACTCAGCTTTAAATGGATACCGAAGGGTATTAAATGCAATCTCTTCATTCCCATATCCTATATTCAATGATGCAGCTAGTGTTCATCGAAGATTATCACTCCTCAATGTTAATTTTATCTATTTGTCATCAGAATTACAAAAATCTCCTAATAATGAGTTAGCAAAAACAGCTGTACAAGAAGTTTCTAAACTCTTTTACGACACCCTGTTCCAATCCACTGCTCAGGTCACTTCAAAATCTTCGAACATTCCCATTGAACAATTTGTAGACAATTTATTTAGAAACTGGCAATCAACAGCCAAATTCAATGGACCATTGGATTTGGTTACTGATCCTCAAAGTGAAAAAGAGACTGCTTCGTTGCTTCGTATCTTACGTGAAGCTTCCAAGAAAACATTCCATTCTTGTGCCATAATGAGATATTTGGTATTTGTTCTCTCATCTCTTGGAGATTTTAATGAAGCACTGAATGCTTTTAATACTTATACTTCTTACCAGGAAAAAGCTAGAATTAGAGAAGCAAGTTTCAAAGTGGATAATGGAACTGGTAAATCCAATCTCATCCCCACTGGTGACGATGATAAATCAGTTGTTAGAGTGTTTTCAAAAGCAATTGATATTATAGTCATGGTTAAAAAAGATGGCACGCTCGCCAGGAGTACTGCTGACCGGCTTCGAAGCTGGCTCGATAACGAAAATTTGATGGAATCTCAAGGGAAACTTAAACTTAAGCATGAAAAGGTTAGTTCTATCATTAGTGCTGATCTTAGCGATGGATTTGCTCTTGTGTGGGCTTCTATTGGTCGAGCTTATGCCCTCTATTCTTCTCAAGCAAGTACAAGTGAAGAAAGAGAACAAGTTTATAAGTTGGCTGTTTCCTCGTATGAAAATTCCTTGCGGTTCCATCCTGATGATGCTGAGTTTTATTTTAATTTTGCTTTACTTCTTGCTGAAAATGGCGAAATCGTCAAATCTATGAGTATAGCGAAACAAGTACTACAGTTTTCCAATGACAAATATCAACTATGGCATTTGATTGCAATGCTTTTGGCTGCTATGGAAGAATACGATAAAAGTTTTCAAGCTATTAAAAATGCTATCAATCTTTTGGAATCAAGACAACCCGATGTCTCTGCTTTACCTGATTTTCAGAAAACTCAGCTTCTTCAGCTTAAAATTTCACAAATTGCAATACGAGAAGCTTCAGAAGGTATAGATGCAGCATTGGAATCTATTCCTGAAGTTTTTAATTTGTTTTCTGCAGTCCATCCTTCAGAAGTCCCGACACCTCATCCTTCTCCTGAGAATTTTGATGATGACGACAATACTGGGAAGTCTAAGATGCTAAAACTTGCTCGAACGCTAACACACCGAAACGATATGAATGGTAATGCTGATGGTCACTTGAACCTTGCTCGACGACTTTCAATGTCCACTCGTTCGAAACGTTCATCTATTGTATCACCTTTTGTGGCAGCAAAACCTATTAAACTTGAGAAAAATGCAGCATCTGATTTACAAACACTCTGGATTTGGGCTGCTAGTTTATATCGCCGAGGTGACCTTAAGTCAGAAGCTCGTGAAGCTCTTACCGAAGCCAACAAAATAGGAGGCTATACTTGTCAAAGTTATGTTGAACAAGGACTTCTCCTTAAAGAGTCTTCAGAACCTGTTCTTGCTCTAAAAGAGTTTGAATATTCTCTTGCACAGGACAAATCCAATCCTAATGCTGTTGTAGCATTTGTTCAATTAATTTACGAACAATCTCTTTTAGAAAACTCGCCTATATTTTTGGATAAAAATGATAAACTTGCTGCAACAACAAGAGCAAGAGGACTTTTGGAAATGTTGTTACAAAGTGGAAGAGGGTTTAATTGCTCTGAAGCTTGGTACATCATGTCGATGATCAAAGAAAAAGATGGTGACGTCGAAGGTGCTAAAGCTGCACTTTGGAAGTGTGTGGAATTGGAGGAAAGTAGGTCGGTAAGGAGTTTTTCCATACTAGCTTTGTGATATTGATTCTTTTGTTTTTATTGTTATTGTTCTTTTTGCTTTGCCTTTTGTCTTTTTGTAAAATACACTTCTTTAATATTACTTCTAATATTATTGCTCCTTACATTACAAGGTCCAACCCTGTATAGTATATCAATTATAGAATATATAAATATAGGTGATTTACACTTTAGATTAATAAAATTTTGTTTACAGATTACGGTTAGGTACTTGGTATATGAGAAGCAAATAGGTGTCCCTTTATAGATAGACGTTTAATCCACATTTCCCTATTTCAACAAATCAGGTATTTTATCCATGCTCGATCAGTACTCTACCTATAGCGTTCGAATTTTCTTATTTTGAATTTTACATGCATATATATCTACCTACTTTTTAAATTTGGGAGAGCTTAACGTCCTTCCAAGAACAGCTACCTCGTAACAAATATTGCCAAACAAGGTGATGTATATAGGATTCCACATTTGAATAAGTGACATGAATCAAACTAAATAAATTCTTTTCTTCTTTATTGCTTTATTAATACTACTTTTAAAAAAGGATTCTTCTATTTTATACTCCAAGGGATCTCAAGTACTTTAGGATTTCAGTTGGAATGAATTCAAAGTTAAAATATAATCTTATTTAATATATAGTACTAGTATATACAAATAAATACAAAAACCTGTGATTTGCAATCATGTGTAAGTCTATGCAGCTTGAAAAATTTTTCACAGAACTTCAAAATCATTTAATTCAAACCCAAAGGACAGTCTCAACCATGTGTGAACATTTAATTTTCCATATATACCTAGGTGAATATATTGTTTGCCTATTTTTTTTTTACTGATACAATAGTTGAATTAAGAAGACATTGCCCAAATTAAAACTGATCGATTCATTTCATATAAACGCAAATCATCCTCCAAGGAATTGATCATCACTTTTACCTCTTCAAACTGTTTATTACACATGAAATTTTTGTTAAGAAATTGTTTTATGAATTTGTATTTTGTCATAGAACTGTCATAGCACTGTCATAGAGGTGGATTGAGTCAGATTTCCCGATTGGACGACTGTAGCATACGTTCAGACGGATGTAGATTGTATCTAGTTTTTGCTTGAAATATTGAGTACGACGGACACCAAGCATTTGGACGTAGCGTGGATTAGTGGTATCTCCAAGAGGAGAACTTGGAATATTAACTCTATTATTATGACAAGTTTCCTCAATAGTATATCGATGTCGATTGTAGAAATTATATTTTAATCCTGAATACATTTTATCTTATTCAATTAGTGCTGTTCTTAAAAAAGAGGTCTTAAAATCTGTAATAAGTGGGTTTGAATCGAATATTACGGACTTGATAATTTATCTACTTATTTTTTCCCCAGATTTTGTATTTGTAATTATTCGTATTGAGAACTGTTTTTCTTCACAAATTAAACTACCTTTTAACAAAGGACCCTTGTAATATTTTGGAAAATAACATTCATATCAGCCTTTTTCAAAACTCTTTTCTTGATATACTTGCCTTCCTCTCTCTGAGGAAGAAAAAATTTCCAGGCATTTTCGTATATATTTATTTAAACATAGCTAATATGGAATATTTTGTACACAATAAGATGATCAAAAGATTTTATCTTTTGAACTTAAGTAAATTTCTTGGAAATTGATATATCTATAACTACTTAGGTATGTAGGTATGCATATATGATCCACAACAAGCTTGAGTACTCTAAAACATTTTAAATAAAGAAAATATAATATATATAATTCTATTATATGCAAATTGATTATAGATATTTAAAATAAAGAAGTATGACAAATGTGATATTGAAAACAAAAAGTTGTAATTTGAAGAAACTTCTTATAGAAGGAAAGTAGTGTTTTAAAAAAGAAGTCAACAATGTATCTCTAGGGGCTGTTATTTTCTAATTAAAATGTTACTTCATCAAATACAAAAACATCTTGTAGTAAAAAAAAATATTAGAATAATATATTTCAAGGCTTATATATTTTCAAATTTTGGTACAAAGTTGGGATATGAGCTTTATTTGTAATATATATTTTCCATTACCATTTATATGTTTATATATTGGTGAGGTAACGACAATGTTTTATTACTACCTATCTAACTAGTAGGTAAAAAGTTAGCAACTTCTATCAAAAAATTAAACTCTACTGCTTTATTGTTTCCATTAATAACTATATGGTAACCTATAAAAATAACTATGTGTTCAAATGTTTGGTAATATCATTGTTTTTTTGATTAAAATCCGAGTAGTTAGATTGGCGATATACTTGTGGTATAAGCATGAATATTTTATCTTGTTCCCCTTTGTTCAATCAGACTGATAATAGTGCACATAGACTAATGACATATGCATATATAAACCATATAATCTGCTTAGTTGAACATACAGGATATTCATAATTTGTTTGGAATATTTCTCACAAAAATAAATAAAAAAAAATGGCAGAAGTTAACGAAGTTGAAGGGGAAAGGATAATTGTTCCAAATGGCTATCACGAAAACACCCACCCTTTATTTCGAGACAACCAAGCTCGCGAAGTCCTATTTGCCGGACCACCAACAGCATTTTTTGGAGAACCTTTTGTGATCAACCAGTACAATAGGTATTATGATTGCGACAATAATGACTGGGACTGTGAAACTTTAGTGGAGGATGAGGACGAGTTGGAGTCTTACATACTTTCTCATGAAGAGTATGGAAGGATTCACGAAACTGCTATTTACTATTATTCAGAATACACAGTTAGATAACATGCGTCAAAAGGATTGGAATTTAAATATTGTGTGGTTTTTAGATATACAAAAGTCCCCTTAAATATCTGTCTGTTCATATGCCATGTTTATTGGCGGATGATATATAGCAAAAATTAATTGATTTTTTATTCATTATCCGAGTAGCTGGAAATGCAAAAACAAAATATTGTAAGTTATTAATCATTTATACAACATTGATGGTAGAAAGTCTATTACCCAAATCAAATCCTTTGTGCACAAAAACCTTCTACAAATGTTTAAAGTTATACTTACATGTTGGTTATACCTTTTTGAATTTCAATAAAGTTCTATTAAAATTTTTATTAATATAATGTTAGTTAAATGTTATTTCAGATGCAAAATTTTTAATTGAAGTTGTAGTTGTTTTAATTGTAGTTGATGCAGGTAATTGTTAAATATTTTAAGTATAGGATATATGATGGGAAAAAAATTTGCTACAATTTATATATGTATATTGATTTTGAGGATTTGTTTTGTATTTGTTCAAATTTTCTCAGCGGCGATGTAAGATAACCTGCAGTAGTCAGGGATTTTAAATATATTATTTACAATATCGATTTGAAATTTCTCAAGTCCTTTATCTTTTAAGTCATTATCATCGAATGGGTACACCAAATAGAAACTGATTATATAACAAACAACGATGTTTACATACTTTCCATGATATTTAACCCATTGCCATCTTGGAGTCACCATCAAAAATTTCAACTACTTTAAACTTCAACAAACTTTTTACTACGAGGAAAAGATATCTCGATAGCTTCTCTAATAACAAGATAAGACTTGTGTATCAGTCCTTCAGGACATATGGTCAATTTGTAACGACACACAAGTATTAATTTGGTGTTTTCTATGACAGGGTAATTTTCTTTAGACATTGCTAACAGAAAAAACGTGATTTCTTTTCGTTTTTCCCAATTTACTCCATATTAACTACATATTTTTTTTTGTTTGCTTGGGACCGATTGTCAATTTGACAATTCTCACCATCTAAGAGAAGTTCAAATGTTCAAATATACGAAGAAAGCAATTAAGTTAACTGCCTCAGCTTCTGCATTGGCATTTGGTAGTTACTATGTGTACGGTATTGATGCACGAGCAGGAATGCATCGTTACCTTAGTGGACCTGTAATGCGGGCCCTTTTTGATGGTGAACAGGCCCATCGTCTTGCGATCGAACTCTTGAAATACCCTTCTATCGCTCCCTCTGTACCTTCTAATTGGGATGATGCACACGATCCCAGACAGTTACTGACTGTTACATTATTCAAGAATGCTAAAAATCCTAAAGTTGCACCAGTGGAATTACGCAACCCCGTTGGCATGGCAGCTGGATTCGACAAACATGCAGATGCAATTGATTCGTTATTTGGACTGGGATTTTCCTATGTCGAAATTGGATCAGTTACCCCTGAACCTCAAGATGGTAATCCTAAGCCAAGAGTTTTCAGATTACCCAAAGATGATGCGGTCATTAATAGATATGGATTTAACTCGATTGGTCATATACAAGTTCTAGCTAAATTAAGAATGAGGGAGGCTAAACAGGAATATAAGGGAAATTTTGCTGGTGCACCTTTGAAAGCGTTAGCTGTGAATTTAGGTAAGAACAAGACTGGTGATGAGGTTGAAGACTATGTCAAAGGTGTTCAAAGATTAGGACCCCATGCAGATGTGCTTGTGGTTAATGTTTCAAGTCCTAATACCCCAGGTTTACGTGATTTACAATCGGAAGAAAAACTTTCCAACCTTTTGAAAACAGTTGTTGCAACCCGCGATTCTTTGCCTAATGATAAACTTCCACCTGTAGTTGTCAAAATTGCCCCTGATCTTACTTCTCCCGAAATCGAATCAATTGCTGCTGCTGTTAAACAATCTGCCGTAGATGGTGTCATTGTATCCAATACCACTATTCAACGTCCGTCCAGTCTCAAAACTTCCGACTCTACTTTAGTAAACCAAGTTGGCGGTCTCTCCGGTGCTCCTGTCAAGCCTTTTGCCATTAAAGCTCTCTCAACATTACGTAAAGAGTTGGGTGAAGATATCACTATTATCGGTGCTGGTGGCATATCTAATGGTCAAGATGCTTTGGATTTTGCTAAAGCTGGTGCAGATTTTGTTCAATTATACACTTCGTTGGTATATAAAGGACCTGCAGTTGCCACTGATGTTAAGACTGGAATTCTTGCTGGATTAGATGGTAAAAAGTGGTCTGATATCAGAAAGAGCAAATAATCAAAATGTATATAGTTGGAATTAGGGGATATCGACTAGAGTTTAGATATTTGTAGTTATATTATTGCATTTCCATGTTGAAAACCTGGGATTAGCCAATTGTTAGATTTTGTATAAAGTTTTTTTTTTTTTTTTTTTTTTTTTTAAGATTTAACAGGTTCAATGCTTTCATAGCTTTGGAACTTACATACAGGCTACATAGTTAATGTATGTACATAGCTAGGTATATATGCAAGAAATTTTGTGTTAACTTTGTAATGTTAAAATATATATATAATAAGAATCAAGGTTATTTTTTCCCCAAGTAATGCACAGCCGTACCCATATTGTACCTATGTAAGCAAGGGAAAAGATTTTTTTTTTTTTTTTTTTTTTTTTTGTATTTATATTTGACATATCAATGGCAAACAAATTGAAAAATAATTTTGTATTGGATGTACAAGTACTATATATATACTAATAAGAGAATTTAGGCAAGTAATAAACTAGCACTCTCATGTTGTTCGGTGTCTTCTTCACTTTCTTCAACTTCGCCTAATTCTTCTTCATCACTACTCTCCTCCTCTTCCTCTTCCTCCTCTTCTTCTTCTTCTTCTTCTTCTTCTTCTTCCCCTTCTTCATCCTCTTCCTCCTCTTCTTCATCGCCTGATTCTTCTTCATTACTACTCTCTTCTTCATCGTCATCTTCTTCACTACTACTCTCTTCTTCAATCTTTTTAGGAGGTTCTACATCCGCAAAAAACTCATCCAATGTTTGTACTTGAGCTTTCTTCATTGGAGCAGGTGGCGTCAAATTACTTCCAAATCCAAGTTCACCAACCCGATTTGACGTTGCACGAGAAGTATTAGAACTAATGCTTCTGATGACTTTTTCAGGCTGAGAGGTTACCTCATCTCTTACTGATGATGGAACTTTGTATGGAGAATCATTGTTGGTCCATTGAGGTAAAGTGATGTAACCATCTACAGGATGACCTAGTACTAGACTGATACTACCGAGGGTTAAGTCGGCAATTGCGGTGGCAGAAGAGGTTGATTTCTTGGTAACCAAAATTTCACGTAAAGACGTGGTTGGGTTGGGTTTAGGTGCTTGGAGAAGTAAGGTTGCAAGATCCGTGCTTATTGATGATGTTAAAAGTGTGCTGAACATTCTGGCCCGGTCACGAATATCGTAATTAGGATCATACTTTGCCAATAACATAATGTATGAAAAAAGTTTAGGAATTGGCCCAGTATCAGTACTAAAATAATCATCATCGTCATCATTGAGTTCTGGTTTGTTATTGTCAATATGATAGGAGTATAGTTTGGCTGCAAGAAGAACAATTTGATATCGTACACCAGGTGATTCTGATGCAAAATTTTTGGCAAATTTCCGTAAAATATCAGGAGCTACTGTTTCAACAATTCCAGTAAATTCACCAATTAACCAAATGATTGTTTCTTTTCCAGAATCAACTACCACTTTATCAAGAAGACTTGCAAGACGCTTGATGATTGGAACATGTTTTTTGGCATCCCTAAGAATAATATATCGAATCACATCTAACGATTCAGAAACTAATGATGGGTCAGTTGATTTAACCTTGCTTGAAAGCCAGTTTAAAATATTTTCAGGGTTTGATGAAGATGCCACACAACGACCAATCGATTGTACACTTTCCCTAACTATCTCCTTATTATTGGATGTAAGTGCATAGTATTTAAGTTCACAAAGAATCATATTTTCATTATTTCCACCGCCATATAGAAGTGAAAGTATCTCAAGTTTTAGCTTTGCAGTAAGGGAAGGCTCACCGGGAAAGACGAAAAATCGCTTCAGGAACGGTTCAAATGCTGATTTTCTCGTTAGAACCATAATCTTAATATTTATCAATGTAACATATTTGATTGCAATTGAATTTTTTCCCAATATATTGACAACAGCACCAGCAACATCATAGGTTTTAAATGTTTGCAAGTTTCCAAGATAGAAGTAAACTTGAGCTGCATTTAAAACAACCGCACTATTATTACTCCATAAAAGAGGTTTTGTGTGTAAAAATAGAAGTTCACAATCAGGATCAAAAACCGTTTGAATGGTTTCATTTGAAGAAGAAAATGTTTCGATATTGTCTTCATACTCATCTTCATCGTCATCAAAAGGTTCGTACTGAGTTGAATTATAGAATTCGTCATCATCTTTCTTTTCAACTGCCTTGTATTTTTGGGGTTTTTCTAGATACATTCTGACATATTTTGTAAGAAGTTCAAGTGCTGAAATTTGACCCCATTCATTAAGTTTAGGGAGGAGCCGACAAGATCGTCTATAAACACTATGAAGAATATCGACACGTTCCGGGAATGATTGATGAAGAGTAATGAATGCAGCACTAACCACTTCAGGGTCAATGTCACTTAACAATTTCACAAGAATTTCTAGTAAAATATGAGAATTTGAATGATCAAGTTCATTACACTTGTGAATTGCAAAAGCGGCTGCTTTTCTAACCAAGGGCGACAAATCATTAGCACAATCTCTGATACCAAGAATAACAATCTGCGCAATCGATGGCACTCTAATACTAGAAATAACTCTCATTGCTAAAGATCGAATAACTCCACTCTTATCCTTTAATGCTTTCTGGATCGTATTGATAGACAATAATGCTAGATCGGGATCATAATCGGCAAATCTAACCAAAAAGATATAAACCAACTTTCGAACTTCGACATTTTCTGAGGCAACATTCTTGACAACAGCAGGAAAAAACATGTCAATATTTTTCATTTCACCCATTGAAATTAGCGATATCAGTTGTTTTAATCCATTTAGCTTTTCTCTGTTACTCGAACTAACAAGTGCTTTGGCAATATCTTCTGAACTGCTAATACGATCATCCATTAATCGAGCAGAAACAACACTAGCAGCTTCAAGAGTAATCTCCTTAGCTGATTGGAGCATTACTCCTAGTCCTGGTAATGTGTCTGCCATGTTGATAAAAATTAATAACTGTTTTGTGGAGAATTGACAAATAATGCTACAAAGATGGGTGAAGAAATGGAATTAGATGCAAATATCACGTGACATGACTTATATTTTACAACTGTTCCCACGCATTTTCAAGAGAGGACTCATCACCATCATCATTCAGTATAAAAAATGAACGAAAAGAAAGAAGTCAACATTACAGCGTTTGAATATTTGATAATCGAGATTGTTCCATTAATAATTCGACTAGTTGAAGATACTACGCCAAACTTTACGGATGATGATAAGTTTTTCCGAGTCGAACGAATTGGATATAAAATTGGACAAAATCTATCAGAAGTGTTCAGTAAAGATCGGGCGAGGTTAGAAGGACAATTAGATATCATTAAGTTTATCTGCAAAGATCTTTGGCCTATTGTATTTAAAAAACAGATAGACAATCTTAAAACTAATCATCGTGTAAGTCTAGCAGCTCAACTCGAATTCTAGAGAGGGTATAAGTACTAATTACTGTTTTGTCTAGGGAACATATGTGATAATAGACAATAACTTTATGTTATGCAAACGGATGTCAGCAACAACAGATAGAGCAATTAAGAAAGCGACGCCATTTTTATATTTTCCTACGGGGATTATTAGAGGTGCTTTGGCCGCTTTAGGGGTTCAATCAAGCGTAACATTTGATTCTAAAGATTTACCTGCAATATCATTCAATATTCATACAGCATAAAAATCGTCGGTAAAATAATAATTTTTTTTTTCTTTTCTTTGTTTCATTGACTTGTCACATTATATATACAATTTTTTGTTTTTTCTTTTTCTTTTTTGGTTTTATTGTAGATGATGAAATACTGTGCGGATCAGCGTAAGATGTTCATGACTTAGACAGCGCCAGCTGGGGGTTGGAAACCGGATTCAGCACCAGGAGCGAGAACTTCGTTGGTAGATTGAGAAAGCTTCATTTCTCTTTCCATTTCAATAAGTTGTTGTTCAGAAATGATACTCAGAGCTAAGGGGACACCCAAAAGTAAACTGGAGGTGGTAAGGATCCAAAGACCATTACCAACGAAAGAGCCTGCTTTCTTAGCAAAGGAAGAAAAAGAACTTGCAATAGTTTCAACTTGAGCACGGTAAGAAGGAGAAACTATTTGCTTCAAAGCAATGATACGATCGGCAATAGTTTCGTTAAGAATATCTTCTGAATCGTCATATTCTTCATCGTCAGAATCGCTATCAGAACCGTCAGTATCAGAGAGTTCTTCCTCATCTTCACCAGCGGCAGGAGCAGCAGCTTCTTCTTCGGTTTCAACAGGCTTTTTTTCTTCGAAGAAAGCAGCGGCTTCTTCTTCTTGAATAGGGGTGACTTTAACCATTTTTTTATTTATTTATTGCTGATTTTTTAGTTAACAGTTGCTGGCTGTTGTGAGTATATGCTGTACTGAAGAAAGCGTTGGAAGAAAAAAAAAATAATAATTTTCAATGTTCTGAAAAATGCGCGTGCGGTATTTTACGCACGACAGTAATAAAATCCATCACAACACCAACAATACGCATGAACTAATACAAAACGACATTTTCATCGTATAGCAGTGAAGCTATGTAGGTATGTACATAGTAACAAAATGTTGTGATACCTAATTATTATTTTTTTATTTTTTTTTCCCTACCACCATATATATTTTTATTATATACATCTACACCCAAGTATTTAAATACATAGTATATATATATATATATATATAAGAGAGCTTTTCAAAGACCCTACGGGACAAAAAAAAAAATACACCAATGGCTTCGATAATCCGTTACTGTGCGGCAGCACCCAAAAAGCAATTTTTTACAGGATGTATCTCCCTGGATATGACCTACATTACACCAAACTTGATAGTGTGTTCGATGCCGACTAGTAACTGTATCAAAGGGTGGTATCGTATATGGCTTAAAGATCTACTTGCGTATTTAAATGAAAAGCATGGATACTGTAATTGGCGCATTTGGAATTTACAAGCAGAGAAAACAGGATATGGTGATGAAGAAGTAGGAGGAAAGATTGAGCATTTCCCATTCCCTGACCACAATCCGCCACCATTTGAACTACTCCCACAGATCGTGTGTTCTATCAACGCATATCTTACACAGAGTTCACAGCATGTAGCTGTTTTACACTGCAAGGCTGGGAAAGGTAGGTCAGGTACTGTGGCGTGTGCTTACTTGATGATGAAATTTAAAATGACTTATGAGCAAGCAACCGAAGTTTTCACCAATATGAGAATGAGACCTTCTTTTGGACCTGGAATATCCATCCGATCACAACGCCGATACCTAAAATATTTTCATGATTTTGTGCACGTTCTTAATTGTCAATATAAAGCAATCGATGTTTGTATCGAACAAATTAGAATATATCGACAAGTTTATCAAGATCTTGATATTAAATTGGCGCGATATCAAGAAAATGGTAAATCAATTGGATGTGTATATCAATTTACAGAATGTGACATTGCCAGCAAGAAACTTGATTGCACAATCATTAGACCTGCTGGTAAAGTAGTTCTTCCTGCCGACATTTGCTTATTAGTACAACATTCTATGGTTGTTGGTGGAACCGTACCTATTGTTCATAGCAGTGCATATGCTTGGTTCAATGCGTTCTTTGAAACATATGGCAGTGCTCAAGGATTTGACTTTAGTCTTTGCTATGGAAAATTTACAATTTGTTGGAGTGATCTCGATGGATTTAAAGGTACAAGTAAAAAGGGATCTGAGTTATTTGATAAGATTGAAATTTCATGGAGAGTTGAAAGTAAACTTAGTGTTTGTTAACCAAAGGCTCCAAAAAAAAAAATAAATAAAGAAAAAAAAAAGGTTATATACATTTATAGAGAAAAGTGTAAAATATGAAACTAGTCTTCT
>JAJMJJ010000312.1:0-22348 GCA_030568955.1 Geotrichum siamense (nom. inval.) | reverse complement strand
CTCATGACTGGCTTGAACCAATATCGAAATAGCTTTGGCTACCTTCTTCCTAACAATCGGCAATGGCGCCAAATTAATTTCTTCTCGGGACTTTAACTCAACTGTTAAAATATCAGATATTTTGTCAACAAAATTGGGTAATAAATGATACCGGGACAAAATATCTAAAACCGTTTCATCCCTCAATACTAGTAAATGATGTGCTGCTGAACTGTGATCCCCGTAACTGATATACAAATCAGCCAATGTTTTCCGTAACTGGCGTTCCTCTTGGGGCTTATCGACCAACAAATCCTCCAATTTAGGTTTAACAACCGTAAAATCATATAATTTGACTGACCATTTGTTTAAGAATTTAATTAATAATGAAATATTTTTTGCTTCAGTGAATGAAAGTAATATTGTTTCATAAAGAGTCGATTCGATATCTAATGTACCATCAACTGGCAACCGTTCGGCGATTTCTTCCATGTGCTCAGATTTAGTAAATATAAAACCCCATGTGTTCCAGTTTTCACTAACTTGTGTATAACTTTCGGTCCCCGATTTCATATATTCTTCTTGCACCATTTCCAATGTCTTCGCAGTTTTCTCCCATTCGGAATCCTTTACTAATGAATCAATCCATTCTAACCCAATTGAATATCGTTCTTTAGGACTTTTAACTATCGAAGAAATATTCCAGGCTTCTTCAAACTTATTATGTTCCAATAACCAAGCAATCTTGTCATGCAAATCTCTTTCAACTGCAACAATACCATCGGTAGCACTCACAATCAGATATTTCGCTGTCGTTTCATTTGAGTATTGACACAAATGATAATCATTCATACCAAGCTTTTCATGGCGTATCATTTCCAGCTCAACTCCATATATTTCTTCACCAGTCTGTGAATCAATTAATCTCAATTCCGGGTTTGGTGCGGATGGTCGTGGATTTCCATTATCTGGCAATGGAGGAGGATGATAACAAAGAATCATCAAAGAATCATCTTTAAACGTTGAAATACCTGCAATAAGGCAGTCCAATTGCAATTCATTCTCAACCCACACAGACTGCTCAACCGATGGCCCTATCATTGACGAACTTGATACCAAAATATTCTTTTTAATATCTCGAACCTTTGTTATAGTCACTTTCAAACTCCATACTCTATCTGCCCATGCGACATATATCCGATTTGATTCTGGTGCCCATATTCTTGGTTTATACAAGTCTGCTCTTGGTGATCCTTCTGGTCTAGGTATATGCAACAGTTCCTTTCTTGTGTATTGACTATATACTGAAATTCCTGCATCATTCATCCACATAATAATCCCTTCTACCCAATAAATCGCTGTTACTGGATCTTCAGTGTGTGACAACTTAGTATCAGTGCGTCGTCCTAACCAATTTTTCTCTGATAACACCACATCACCGGCCATTCCGCCCGACAAGAATCTTTTTGAAGAGACATAGTTGGGATCCAATGCAATCGAATGAACTGGTCTTCCAAAATTATATGCCACATAATCATTAGGATCATCTACAGAACATATAGCAACTGACCCTTCAATTGAAGCTGATCCAATGTAAGTTCCGGTACTATCTGTTGATAATCCCAATATTGATGCGTGATGTGCTCGATATGTTCGTATCAAAGTAAAATCGGGGTTGACTACATGAATAGCACCTGAATGGGTTGCAAACACAAAACATCTCATAGACACTAGTATTGCTGATACTGGATCTTTTGTGAATACCAGTTTTGGTAGTTGTGTAATTCTAGTATATTTCAGTCGAGGTTCCTCTTCCTCTTCCTCATCTGATTCATCTTCGTCTTCTTCCGATGCATACTCTGAATCGGTTGATGTTGATGACTGTTCCCCCGTTTCTGTAGTTGCTGATTCTTCTTCTTCGCTCAATTGAGTTGAATTATTGGATTCTTGAGGTGTTGAATGAGTTTGCAATTGATCCGACATGGGAGAGCTTTATACTTACATGTATTTAAAAGAGGTGATGTTATTTAATCTGGATTCCATACATTATTATTATCCATGTGCTTACATAACGTACAATACCAAACCTCCAAGAAATGGATTTTTTTTTAATTTGAGATTGAGATCGAATTAAAATGAAATTTGATTTATAAATACTATATCATCATAATTATCGAGATTTTTAGCATAGCGTAGACATATTTCTCAACTTGCTTATGCTTATAGAGCATGGCAGGCGCATGAAGGTACTATATATGTGCATATGTATGTTCACCCCTGATGTATCTATTCAAGAAAGTCTCACTTTTCAAACATCGTCCAGCCGTTAATCATTCGCGATATCCTTATACCCACTACGTTGCTGTAATACACAGAATTATTGAGATCGTCGTGTTATGAACTTGAAATATCCAGGGTTAGGACAATAACTAATTGGGAGTCAGTAAACAAAAACACTGGATCTTGAAATTTCCTATTTTTTTCCTACACATCTTTCTTCTTCTTCTTTGTAAATTTTATACGTTTATTTGCCTAGACAGGTAGATATATATATAAATATATATATATCCTTATATACATTCATTCATACTATTACTACTAGTCAACAATGTCAGGAGTATCAGCTGAAAGTCACACAGTCTCTAAACGATTACAATCCGAGCTTATGCAACTAATGGTACGATCTCTTTGTTTTCAAATGATGTTTTATTTACTGACTTTATTCTCAGATGTCTTCTCCTCCTGGAGTCTCCGCATTTCCTGAATCCGATTCCAATCTTCTTCAGTGGACAGGAACAGTAGAAGGACCTGAAGGAACTTACTATCAAGGCCTTAAGTTCAAACTTTCGATCCAGTTCCCTGCAGATTATCCCTTTACTGCGCCCACGATCAAATTTACCAGCCCAATGTGGCATCCTAACGTGGATATGAGCGGCAACATCTGCTTAGATATTCTCAAGGAAAAATGGTCTGCTGTTTATAACGTCCAAACCATCTTGCTAAGCTTGCAATCGCTTTTGGGTGAACCGAACAACAGCTCGCCCTTAAACGCTCAAGCGGCTACACTCTACGACAAAGATCCTGTTCTTTACAAGAAAATGTTGATGGATAGGTATCAAGCTCCCGAGGAGTGAACATGTCCATTACATCTTTTCTTTTAAACGTTCTCTCTTTCCCTTCATATATATGTGTGTGTGTCTGTTTATCAAGAAAAACGAAGGAAAAATAAATAATTTATTGCATTCTCTCCATATAATATAACTCATTAATACTTTTAATTTCTTTCATACTGGCGTAACTGATCCAGGCGTCATTGGAGCCTTAGAGAGCATGGAACTCCCTGTCTTTGGTTTATTCTGCGGTGTACCAGGAACACTATTTGTAGGTGTCGAATCTCTTGATCCTGCCGGCGATGAAACACCATTATTCTTATGAGCCTTTTCTTCTCCAGAACTCTCCGTTCTAGGACCTCCAGTCCATCCAGAAATTTCATACTTATGCCCAGTAAACGATCTCAACTCAATCGGCGCTTTTGTCCATTTCCTCACTGGTGTCCCTGTTCTATCTAATGCTCTAAGACCTGCATTTGTAGCAACATTTGCCGATCCACGTGTAGGCGCTCCTGCCGATTTTGGTGTAGATGTAGCACTCGGTGATTGTGACCGTTGTTGTAAATTGGTTTTCTTGGAAATTTGTGTCAGAAGTTTAGATGAAAGCTTCAGTGTTACAAGCACTTGCGGCTCTTCTGAATTTGTGGGTGTGGACATCGTTGAAGTTTTTAGTGGTGGCAGTGATAAGAGTTAGAATGAGAGAGAGAGAGAGAGAAAGAAAAAAAAGTTGCTGATAACAAATTCTATTTCGACAAAATTTATGTCAAGTAGCCCAAATGAAAAAAAAAAAAAAAAAATAAAATAAAATAAATAAATAAAAATAAAAATTGTGAAATTTCATGTAAACATCCTAATGATATACATATATATGTATGCATATGGCTCATATTTGTCAAAAAAACTATAAATTATCTATCTTTACGTAAAGCATTAAGATTATCGAAACTGTGAATACCATTCCTGTTCCTTCATCCTTTTCTTCACCAGTTCAACAACTGCAGGTGAGTATACATCCTCAACTGCTTTCCCTCCAATAAGAACCTCCTTCTCATGTTTTGCCTGCTCACTCTTGGTCATCACAACCAAATTATCAATCTCTGCATGTTCTCCTACAGGACACTTCCATAGCGTCAAACAAAGCTTCGTAGATTCTCCAGAAACAACTGATTTGCCCCTAAAAACTTCTTCTATGAGGTATCCAACATCGTTCATATCAACTGGCACAGTTTGCTTAGTCCATCGTAATCGTGCAAATTGTCCAGCGAGACTTTGTAATGCGTAGTCGTACAGTTTAGTTCGTCGTTTACCAGCTAATGAATATCCACCTTGAATAGGATCAGTTACACCGGGGTATCCTCCCGTAATAGTAAGAATATGTGTTGCAATGGTGAGCCCAAAGATAGCAGGCAAGGTACCAAGCACAGGCAGAATACGTACACGGAAATCTTCTAAAACTGCAAGCTGATCAATATCCTCCTTCTCATTTTTAACTACCGATTCTGCAAGGGGAAGAAGAGATGCCTTATCTTCAGATGGTTTTTCAGTCGAGAAAACAACTGGTATACCGCTGGCTATACCTCGTTGTCGAAGTTTTCGACGTGTTGTACGTGCAAGAGGATCTTCAAGCGAAAGTGAAATGTCCGATATGTTAACACGAGTAGGGTCTGACTTACATCCTGCACCCATAGCGGATATCACTTGCACCTTCATGGTGTTATAGCAGTAATCGAGCAAATCAACCTTGGTGTCAATATTATCAATAGCATCAATAACCCAATCAGGTTTTTCACCATGGGGCCCAAGAAGGAGAGTATCATATCCAGGTTTACGCTTGTCCCAAAGTGAAATAATTGGTTCGATTGTACACCAAGGTGCTACTTTTTTGAGAAACTTTTTCATAGCAAGAACTTTGGGTGTACCAACGTCCTCCAATGTGGCTGTAGCATGACGGTTAAGAGAAGATAGAGTAACTTGATCAAAGTCAATGATTTTAACATGCTGAACACCAGATCGTACAAGCATAGTAGTTGCCCATGATCCAACACCTCCAGCTCCGACAATAACAATAAAGGATGACCTAACTTTGTTTAGTCCGTCCTCACCCAAGAATGCCTTGTTTCGAGCAAGTTGTTCCTCAATAAGCTCTTCTTCATGTCCATTGGTTCCTGCAGTCTCAAAGAGTGGTTTCTTTTGATCAGCAATAACAGGGATACCAAACTCATCAAGATTGACGGATGAATCAAGTTCAGGAGAATCTCGTGTTTGAAACTCAACTTCATCTTCGAGTTGTTGACGCTTTCTTTGGTTTATAAACATCTGAGCACCTAAAGTGGCACCCACTGACAATAGGGACGCTACAACCGCAGTAGTAACCAAGAGTCCGTTAGGTGATAATTTAATGGGCATAATGCTATTGGATAAGTCTCAATCGACTAATACTACCACTGCACCAGGAATTATGTCTTGACAATTGATTTGGGATGATATCGGCAGAAGAAAAAAAAATTAAAGGTTTGGGATATTTCACTTTTGTCATTCTAGCCTCCTTACAGTCAAATCATTGAAAATATGTATTTGTTCCTCGAATTTTGTTTAATTTTCCTGCCCTTACTGGGGTTGGTTGTTGTCGTGGATTTTCTTATGAATTATTATGCGGAATCTATTGATTTAGAAAAAATAAACAAAAAATTCACTTCTTCTATTGCAAAGTTCCCTTGTTCTTCTTCTTCAGGTCCTCCCACATTTTACATCGTGACCGGAGGATCTGGCTACATTGGATCATGGATCATTAGATTCTTGCTCCTTCGTAATGAAAAGGACATTCTTTCTCTTGATAGCAATACGGTCATTCCTAGCGACTTGACCAAACACGGTGTCAAACAAGAAGTTTGCGATTTAACTGATAAAGATGAAATATTGGCTGCTTTTGGTAAATATAAGGTCTCTCAAAAAGACAGCGTTGTGGTTTTCCATGCTGCTGCAATCCAGCGTTATTTTCTCACATGGTATCAACATCACCAAAATATTGCTAATAAAAATGTCGAGATCGCCCAGAATTTGGTCGATGTCTTGACAGATTTGTCGAATGAGATGGGAAAAAAGGTCAAACTTATCAACATCGGTGATGCTATCTCAAAGAAACACCCTGTTAATTGGTGGAAAGCATGGTCTTACAAGGATTGGACTAAGAAATCAACTTCACCTACATCGACTGAATACATAAGCTCTTATGCTCGTTCTAAAGCTGAAAGTGAGGAATTGATTTTAAAATTCAATGATCCTAAATCTCTGCTTACTACCAGTATTGAACCTCATGGAATTGTATGTGGTTACTATGGCGATTCTCTATTTTCTCCTTGTTTATACTATAGAGGTGCCTTACTTCATTCCTGGGCTGTCCCTCAATCGTTCCTTCATGTGGAAGATGTTGCAAGGGCTGCACTTTTGGCTGAAGCCAAACTTAATGATCCAGCTACTAGTCCATCAGTCCAAGGCCATAGTTTCTTAGTATCTAATGGTCAACTCAAGACTATGGAAGATGTTTTTAAACAGTTAAAGGATACTTGCGCAATTCACATCATCCGTATCAATCCAGCACTTGTCCTACTCGTTTCTTATATCTCCCAACTGCTAGCCATAGTAATGCCATCTGGAAGAAATGGATGGAAAAGTCGTGATGATTCGTTATTTTCCAGCCGTTGGTGGGCACTCACTCCTATGAGATTTATGACGTTACAACTTGTTCAAATTCCTGATAGTAAACGAATTGAGGAATCGAAGCAAGTGCTAGGATTTGAAGCAGCATTTACTGTTGATGATGTACTCCAATCTACATCCGATGATTATGTTCGTGTTGATCGCACAATAGAAGAAGCTAAAAAATCCAGAGCTGAAGCCCAAGCCCGTCGTTTGGAAACAGCCCAGTAATCAGGGTTACATATATCTGTATATAATTTCAAAAACTTTTGGAATGTAAGTTTAGTCTCTCTCTCAAAATATATAATTATTATAGAGAGCTCAAAATTTATAACATATGAATAAATAATATATATCAATGACTTTTCTCTCTCTTTCTCTCTCTCTCTCTCTCTCTCTCTCTCTCTCTCTCTCTCTCTCTCTCTCTCTCTCTCTCTTTCTACAAATAAATGTATACAAACTGATTTATTAGGATGCAGAAAACAAAAATAAAATGGTAAATCATGGAA
Organism: Geotrichum siamense (nom. inval.); assembly: GCA_030568955.1. Taxonomy (NCBI): domain Eukaryota; kingdom Fungi; phylum Ascomycota; class Dipodascomycetes; order Dipodascales; family Dipodascaceae; genus Geotrichum; species Geotrichum siamense (nom. inval.). Next base: position 15,054 of record JAJMJJ010000312.1, on the reverse strand, counting down.
GAATGAACAAATCTTCAAATGCCTAATGTTAGTTTTAATCTTTCGTACACAAAAAACGAACATGCAAACATAGGAGTAACCTTTATATATCCAATTGATAATCCAACAAAGAAACCTCGTAATCCAGCAGTCCGAAATATATTTTGTGTAGTTTTAATAATCCCAGTTCGTTCCCCTGTGACCCCGCTAACTTGAATACGTCTCCTAATAACTTCCAGTGGATATGATGCAGTTTGTGAGCACATACCAGCCAATCCTCCTGCAGTTAACTGCGCCCAATTCGTCAATGGTTTTCGTTGCATTCTATGATTTTGATGTTCGTCAGTATACAATTCTTCTGGCTCAAGTGTATCCATAACAGCATAGGGAGCCAAATAAGAGGATCTAAAAATGTCATGAAATAAATCGTGTGCCCAGAATGATACGCCAGCATATGGAATCATTCCAAGAATAGTTGGTAAAAATCCTCTATAGAAATTGGTGATACCTCTCAAACTTTTTGGTTCATTATTCTCGTGATAAATTTGATAACAAGTTTGCACCATTCTTCCACCTTTGTAGTCGTAGTGATGGCCATGTCGAACAAGCGCTGGATGTTCCATGGAAAAGTTCTTTTTCGTCTCAAATGCCAATCGAACTCGAATTAGATCGAGAGGGTATGTAAAAAATACGGAGGTGACACCAGACAGGGATCCCGCCAAAAGTCTTCTAACTGACGTTTCTTTATCTTTGGTAGGGATAATCACCGCTCGAATCTCTTCATATGCCACAAATTTAATTGCAGCATAAGGGAAAATACGTAAAATAGTCGCCGAGTGTCCCTGGAACAGTCCCATAAGTCCTTGCTGACGCTTGATCTCCTTGATCGCACGATAAAATCCGAGCCACGACCCAGCATACTTCTTAAACTCTGGGTTGGAGGTTTGAAAAAGAATCTTCACACGATCAAGAGGCGCAATAAGAGTCTTAGCTGCACATCCGGCCAATCCACCTGCTATTCCACTCCGAACAACGTAATCTATCGACGCTTTTTCTACTACTGGATTCCTTTTAACTACTGCTGCTTTACTTCCACTCTCTTTTTGAAGTAACAACGGGGTGCTGTCAATCGCATCAGTTGTGTAATTATCAGTACTCATTAGTACTCTTTCAATATGTCTCTTTGATACGTTCGTTTGTTCAAGGTCCTAGTAAAGAAAAGAGACGAAGGAGAGAAGGAAATTTATTCTCTTTGAAAATATCTGGGGTCAAACAAAACTCTTCCACCGCCGACAGAACGCCAGGACAAAAAAATCACACACAATTAATTGATTAGGTAATCATGACACATGATTATTCTTCGGTCTATGTTCGGGTCCATACCCCTCTTGCTCATTTTGAGCAGTACCCCACCAAAGCAGGAAATTGATCCAATCAGTAGCTCGTTAATATTCCTTACACCTGTTAATACAAAACCCATTACCGTAATTACATCCATACTAAGTCCTACATATCTTATTTTCTTAAAGGAAATACCATAAACTCTGTTGTTGTAGTACTCTTTTTTTTTTGAATTCTGATTTCTTACTCGAATAATACTCTCAAAAAACGATATCGGCAATATGTCAGCCCGGTAACCTTTAGCACCTACCTATTTACAACCATTTCTTCTACTCAGACATAGTTTCAAGTATATTTTAATAATTTACTGATAATCCGTTTTTATTGTCTTAAATTCTTGAGTATAGAAATTATTAAAAGCATCTTCCAAGGATCTTAACCTATTAGGTTATCATCATAAAATATCCTAAACCCTTGTGTATGTTATATAACTCCTCCTCCCCCCCCCCTCCATATGAACTTTATGAAATTTTAGATACATAAATCATGACTGTTTTATGTTTGCACTTATAGAAGCAATGAAATAAATTAAACCAGCCTGCTATTATAGAAAATCATGTTTTCCAGTTAATAGCACAAACAAAATCTAATAAATCCGCCAGTATTTGATATTAAACTTGGAGAATAAGGCAAATAAGATATCTACATTTACTTAAATTAATGTACTGCTTCAGACTTAAGTTCTCAAATATGAAACCACTTCACATATAGACAAAAACTGAAAAAAATTATTAATTTCCATTCTTATATTATATCATATTTTCTCTATATACGGACTATACAGTGACCATTTATAATATTATTAGTATTAATAATTTAACATGTAAATTTTACAACCCATTTTAAACTAATTATTTAATATCAACTGCACCCTGCAAAATGTATGGCATGAAATGCTTACATATGTATAAATTACAAATATTTTTTTGACTATTTTTAATAAATCAGTTATATATTGATATTTGGTTCAAATGTTCCTATCTTAGAATGAACATCATAATAAAAATTAATTAACTTGTGAAACAGAAATAAAAAGAATATTCATATATAGTCAAGTGGATTAAAACTCTGATCAAAAAACACGGTCTTGTCAAAAAGTCAAAACTCAGGTTGGTCTCTGGAAAAATCGCACGATCACATTACCCCCCTCATCTCTTTGATCCCTTTTCTTCCTCTTCTAGGGGTCGTCTCTTTAAAAGTGGCACGGATTATGAGGGCAACCAGAACTCTGGAACTGACCAGATCTTAGGAGTAATGACGGACCATCTATTGCAACTATACCGTCACCGTGAAGTTTCCTCAGACATTTCTCTCCTCATTTCAAACCCCATCCAGTTATCAGAGCAGAATTGAGAAGTTCTAGCTGCCCCTTTTACCATGTGTGAACTAGTACGTTCCTTAATCAACTGCTACAAGAAGAAGAATTCCTCCCTTGGGCCCGATGGAATCCATTACGTTTTCTATCTAGTCTTTTTCGAAGGTCTATTTCCGCGCCCTACGGATCTAGCAAACCACGTTTTTCTACAGGGTTAGTATGATCCCAGAATATTCCACTCTCTTATTACTCTCATCAAAATAAAAAAAAAAAAAAAAAAAAAAAAAGAGAGGGGATATCACTGTCCACGATGTCCGTCCCATTACCTATTTCAATTGTGACGCCAAATCATTACCCAAGTGATCAACCAAATACTCCTACACTACTTTTGCAGTATGGTTTTATTCCAGGACGTTGGTGAAAAACTTGTAGACAATCTTTGACAACCACTTCGGTTTAATTGGATACGTTATGAGCCTAGATTTCAAAAACGCCTATGACCGTTTATCAAAACGGTATATCAGCAATACAATGAAGTCTCTTGGTTTCCCAACACCCTTTGAAAATGCTCTCCTTGCTATGTCAGAACCTTCTCAGGCAAACTTGATCGTGATTTGTAGGATTGGGAAGAGATTCAGCATTAACTCGGAAGTTAGACAGGGAGACCCTCTCTCACCTGCCCTTTTTTCCCTGATCGTCGACCCCCTTTTACTAGCTATTTGCAACAGTACAAAAGGAATTTTTAAAGAATTTTCGCTGCCAAATGACGGAGGGCTACAATCTGTGCAAGTTGCCTTAAAAGTTCAAGCATACGCTAATGATGCCACTGTCCTTTTTCGCGATGGAGAGGATATGATCAAATGCCTCTCGATTCTCTCCTATTACAATCAAGCCTCGGCCTTGAACACAACAAAGACAAAAATATTTTTGGTAGAGGGTAATCCTCCTCCCATAGACTTGGCCTCCCTCCAGCAGGTTGGTACCCTCAAACCTACTGACAGTATTTTCAAAATACTGGGAATTCCGGTAAATGAAGACCCCCTAGTCCATAGAAATTCCACGTTATGCAATTTAGACTCCAAATGCCGCTCCTCACAAATACGTAATGCTCCTCTCTCAATTCAAATCAATAACATCAACCTCTGAGTCCTCTCCCTCCTACTGTACCCCGATTACATCTTCTCTACGATAAGACAGTTCCTTCTGTCGGGTTTCAAAAAAGAAAAAAAATGTCTACCAGTGAGGAGAGATGCCCTTATCACCCCGAAGGAGTTTGGTGGTTTTGGATTGTGGGACATAGACAAGCTGCTAAGGTACAAGAACACAGTTCTTATATAGGTTCCTAGTGACTCAGGTATTACGCCCAACCATTCTGCTACCATAATTCGTCGATCCCTCCATAGTGCAAGCGGCAAAATCCTTATTGCGAATAACCCCCCGATAAAAGCAAGAATCCTATATTGTTTGTAGCGTTTTCACGACCCAGTCTTAACATTATTATCTGTCCAAGACGTCCAATTGGAGATGAGCCTAATGAAAGGTTACGTCCGTCATCATTCAAAAAAGTTCCTGAAAGATTGTGTAATGACAAGATCTTACAAGTCCCGAATTAACTGGTCCTTTTTCTGCTTTTCGAATAGGAGCTGAAATATGGAAGAAGGTGTGGAAAGCTCTTTTTCTACTGTTTTATGAAGATGTCCTTGCTTCGGATTCTTTTAGGCAATTCTTCCTGGAGACATGATCCATCTAATATACCAATGTTCCAGCATGTTACGATTGTAGCAAAGGTTCTACTGTAAATCAGGAGAGTGTCCTGAGGAATTCATCCAATTTATATTCATCTCAAGGCCAGAGGGTCTAATAGCTAAGTCAAAAACTATCGACAGATATATCTACCAGATAATGATTATGGAGAAAGCTTCCAGATTCGGGAGAGACCAAGATCCTTCAAAGAACAGTGGTTTAGCTACGAATATTACAAAAGAAATATCTAAAGGTGATTACTTCAAGAAATGGGAACCAGGATAAGTTTTACGAGCTAAGCTCAATATGAGTTAACCCAAAAGATTTTACTTGTATATATAATTCTCTGATTTCCGAGCACACAAATGCTTTAGACTTTAAATCATTACCTAAAATGACATAAACAACATATCAAAATAAAGCTAACCAAAAAAAAAAAAAAAAAAAAAAAAAGGCCTTTCTTATACCAAATTGGGTAATCAATTTCATATTTCAAATAGATTCAAAAGGAAGAAGGCTTGGAAAATATGTTCTGAAAGGATAACTTCAAATAAAAACTGTTTAGAAATGGTTTATTTAATATGTCAAATATTATACAAGAAATCCAAAAGCAATGAAAGAGAAAAATAAATAAAATCAAAACAATTAAGGAGTAAGTCGACATTTCTATCTTTAATATATGGCTTTAGTTTCTGGCATGGTAATATAAACATTAGAATGAATACCTATTTACGTTGAATGAAAGGAAATAAATTGTACTTACGGAGTATGATGTAGAAAATATGCAGATAGATATTTTAAATATCCTGAATTGAGCCACGTATCGAGTGTTTTAGAATGATAATACATAGGTGTAGTTGTAGGAAAGATAAACAATTGAGAGTTAGGAAATAAATTTTATAACTTTAGAAAAAAAATAAAACCATGCTAGAGTAATAACTTGATTTCAACAGATAGAAAATTATATAACTCTGATTTATATTGATGACTTAAGGTACGGCAGATATGTATGTATATATACTACAGATCTGCGGAAAACGAAATCTGAAAAAGAAAAGCTTTTTGAATACTTTTTTTGCATTCGTAGATGTCTCACTAAAATATTTATATTATATCTAAAAACATACGTTAAGAATTTACAAAAAACATATATATACTATTGGCATATTTTAAACAAAATAAAGTATATATTTCAAGAATGACAAGTTGAAGAGAGTCAGAAAGCAGGTAACTTCCAGGTTCCTTTATATATATACGTATATATGCGGGTATAAACTATATTCTAAATGTGAAATTCCCTAGAATCGTATATGACATTTCGAGCTAAATGACTATTGCACAGTACTTTTTTTTTATTATATTATTAGTTATTACTATATACAATTTCGTACCTCCCATGCTAACACTCTACTATGTCATAGATTCAATATGTTGTCCGATCAGTGGTATGCATAAAAGGGTCCTGTAGTGGTCTCCTGGAAGAAATGTGAAAATAATTCGTTGTAAAGTATTAAGATCTTATTATCGAGAATGATGCACTAGATTACACAACATGATATATTATACATGTAATAATACGAAATTTGAAGTCATTTACACACATGCAGAGTGTACATTTCTATTTGGACTTCAACAAGATATGCTTCATCTAGTAGTTCATATATTACTACATACATACAAAAAAAAAAAAAAAAAAAAAAAAAACATACATACCAATGTGTGTACTCTAGGATATGTAAAGAAGGTGCGTGTAGATGATTACATTAGCTCTTGATACAAAATATACTGTATTAACAAAAGTTTATTAATGATGTCATAAAATTAGAAGTGAACACATGGACTTTATGTATCAATTATAGACTAATTTGTGGTATTAAAGCCTGATTTTAATAAAGTGCAGGAATTGAATATAAATATTTGACATTGTTGGTTGGCTCTACTAGTATCAGTGAGAGCTTGACGAAGAAGAACTAAAATCTGCATTGCCCGCGTGTTGGAGTGATCCTACTATGGACCATCAGACCTCTTTGAACTGATCATGCTTTGTTCACAATCCAATATGAATTCATACACATGCATTTATGTACGTAGATATGTGAAGTGGCTTTAATGTTCCATTAGACAACACGATTAGCTAACGCTACAGCTCTATGTATATATTAGCCAAGCTTTCACATAGCCTCACCCTAATAATTATGGTATAACATTGACTGGAATGAAAATTTGATCGAAATATGCAGAAAGAATAGAGGTCCTGTATACTTTCTATTTAAGGAGATATTGAACCATAGAAAAAAAAAATATTATTGTTATTATTATGTGTAAAGGATTCATAGCACTAGTGTGATAATAAGTGAGGTTAGGGTTCGGGCAATATAAAAATGAATGCTAAGGTAAAAATAAAATAATCACAAAATAAAACGTTGTATAGAAGGAGATTGTGTTAAAATTTTTCGATGCAGACTTTCAAGGTCATAATTTTCCTTGTGTCTTTTGAATGATTGCTTCTATTATGGGGCTAAATTCTTCAAAAATCAATGACAAAACTAATTACTGTATAATGAGTAAACTTGATCATCTTAGCGGAGAAACTAATTAACTCCAGATGTAGAGAATAATCTCTTTAAGGGAAAAGCCATTAGAAACTAACAGTCCAACTAGGAGTGTACGTGGAAGAAACAAAAAACTTGACCACTCCATTAATTCCCTCAAGCGTATCGAGGAGAACGTTGACATCAATTTCCGGAGAAATTATTCTCAAAATGAAATAATTTGCAGCAACTTCACTGCATTCAGCAAGGATATGTTGAGCAGATGTGAACTCACTATATTGACAATGTTACGTCCTATTCCTGGACCATAGGTATCAATATTTACGCTCTGGAGCACCATGTCCAGAAAAAAGTTTAACAAATACACTCAACATGTTACGGGAAGAAGATTACATTACATGTAAAAGAGAATGCTACACAACATCATGGAAACTTAATCTAGTGATGGAGTACTGAAATTACTTTTTTGTACCATTGTTTGTAGGGCAAAGTCCATTCCTCTGTGGTTCGAGTTCAATTTTTAATGTATGTATCCATTGAGTAGATCTTTTAAAAATCTGATCTTTCTCTTCGATGCCAGGATGGGTTCACGTCCCAAAATAAAGATTACGTAATGGAATTTTTCTTATTTCAGTAAATCAGACTTCGCCCTTGGTTTTATTTATTATACCTTGAATGCAAAATGCAATGCACAGGATTACTAAAATAAATTGTACTATTGTTCCTAACACCATATTGCTGTAAATATATTTTGACAAAACTTAAGTGGAAGAATATTGCATTCACAAAGGAGTACACTTATAAGAATGGACTTTCAAACTGCATCATAACTCTTTATTCAGGACATATTAGAGTTTTGGCTTTATATTTAGTAAATCAAACAAAATAGTACTGGAATTCTTAGCAATGGAGGATGATGCAGAAATTATAAAGCATTCTAAGAATACACCCAGAAGAAATTTCATGGCTCCCACACAACAAACCTATAATACTATACAGTATCATTGCAATGATCATATTTTTGCAAAGACAGATTTGCGTGTCCCATTAATCCAGAAAGTGTAATCTAGTTGTTAACTGGTTACATATAATAGCCAGATACTGGTAAATGGAGTCTTTTTCCTTTTTCCAAGTGAAAAATTTCAAATCAAAATTATTACCAATGATTATGAATGCAATCTTGCCATCATAACGAAGTAGTATGCAATGAAATGCCCCCATTTATTGCAGGTGTCAAGAATTTTAGAAAGCCAGTCAGTGTTTTGAAAATTCTTTTACCATTTACGTAGCTGGCAAAAGCATTATGATAACCAATGGCATAGGCCCCTTTCCTTGTATCAAATCCAATAAGTACGGCTGTAAACATATCAAATAGCTAAGTTGGAAAAAAAGCATACTAACTACCATACACCTTGAGCTATTTCTATGAATTGCAGCTTAATTCTATAATATGCCATAATTCAATAAGTCCAGGGAAGACTTATTTTTAAGCTTATGTATGATTATTTTAATTGAAATCGTTGTACGCCAAAACAATATAAATTGCTATAAATGATATATTTTTTTGTTTTTATTGTTCTCTTGCACATCATAAATAATCATATGCAAGGAATCTACCAAGGGCAGGCCCTTTTTCCGCCATATTCATTTTACATAAGGAAAACGCAATTTTTTGTAGTGCAGCTATTCGAATTTGAAACAGCTTCTTCTTTGAAATAACCTAGATTGATTATTTCATTAATTCTGGCCGCGTTTTAAAAATTTGCCATTTTATGTGACAGTACTGATTATTGTCAATTAAAATTTAGTCGCGTAATGGGCAATATTTTAACCAATTTGCTAAATTAGAGCTTTTGAATTAAGGGATAATCCTGTTTTTTTACAATGTTTGTCATTATTAACGGAGAATTTCATTGTTAGTAACTCCTTTAGCGCTTTAGCAAATTTGAATTTGTTTTGAACGTGGGTTAGCTACTTCGTTTCTTAGCACTCGGACGTGTTGCTGAAGGTTGACAATTATTACGAAGTAGCTGGTCAAAATATGGATTCACAATATCGCCAACATAATTGACAATGGAACCATTCCTTTTTTGTATTTTTTTTTGTCCAACCTCTCATGGCTAGATGAAGTTAATAGAGCTCATGTTGTTTGATGACTCATATTACGCATAATTATTACTGATATTCCTGCTTACATGGCTAAGCCATTTTCATTATTTTTTTTTTGGTTTCCTTTGTTTAATTCTGTGATGCCAAAAGTTGTATGTAACTTGGCATTGTGACCGTTTCAATGTTAATTATTTCTCCTAGTGGGTACTTCTGGAGAGAAGGACAGATGTGATTCTAAACTGATCTTTAATAAAATCAGTTTCTTGAATCCAGAACCTGATAGGCATGGATTCAACCACTCCATAAATAAATTGAAATCTCCTGAGAGTTGACAATTTTTTGTTACTTTTATTTTTTTTGATTGGTTAGCATAGGTTTGATATGCTTCATAAATTAATATCACTCTACTTTCTTCATGTTTAATATTGCCTTGTTTTCAATTTTGTTAATTTCAATCGGTAATGACTTGTACCTCTCAGAAGTTAATTTTGAATTGACCTGCGAGGTGATCAGATAAAATCATTTCAATCACTAACGGGGCCAAGGTTAATTGGGAATCTATAAATGTGAATAACAATGCTTTGAGCTAACGGTACGTTGAGCTTATTCCAGAGCCAACAATTTTGGCTGATTATGAAAACATTCATCTTTCCATAATAGATGGCGTAAAGAGACATTGCTATTATTGTTCCTTCTATTGTATTGGTTGTCCAATGGCTTAACATAAATTTTAAGAAGTTTATTATTTTTTTTAATAAAACATTCATTTATAAAGGTTTGTAATATCTAATGTCACCAATCCACAGGGTTACCATATTTGAATCCGTAAGAGAGCTACTATTTGAAATTTTAATATTTCAATAGAATTTCTTGGAGACCGCGGTTAGTGCATGCCAGATCATTAAGTTAGAATTATAATATTGAGAAAAATTATTTCACCCAACTACTTGTAAAAGAAACACTACAAGACGGGAGGTATGGAATAGAATTTCTCTCATTTTTTTTCTGCAATTAAAATATTCTCGTGCTAGGTGAATAGACAAATTTTTTGTATTGTCTCTCTCATTAATCTTTGTGAGCACTGCGATCATTAATAACTGTAGCATCCACGGAGTTATGGAGCCATTGGGAATTGTCACTGGGGCAGTGATATTAATTGCTTGGAAGGCAGCAGATAAAATAGGTAATTTGAAGGGGTTTTTTTGATTTAGAATTTTGTCTAAGTAGAAGATTGAATGTTCATGAGGACACACAATGACGTTGACAATTGACAAGCACCAATTCCGGCATGCAACATTTTGTACTTGACTTGGTTCTTAAACAAATTGCCATGTAAAGTAAGCAGGGATAATGTCATTTCAAGTTTGAACAATCTCTTATATGTCAGATTCGACTACATGAGAGTTGCAGCCCTTATTAAATACATATTTTTCTTTAACATGAATTGAGAAAGAATATATCTTTTTCTGTCTTGTCGCAGCCACGTTCTATATGGACGCGTATGTAATATTTGCTGAGGTAGGAAATTAATTTCTTTTTTTAATTTCGCTGAGAAGCGTCATTGTTAGCTTCTAGTACTCATCTTTTGGAATCATCAAATTGGATTGTTACTGTACTCTTAGTCCAGTGGGCATATCTGACGTCTTTGCTGCTTCTGCCTAGGATTTCACATTTGCACCATAATGTACTTTGGCCGTTTCATTGTTCTCAGAAACATTATTCTGTAGGAATTTCACTTGCTTGCGTAGTTCCGGAATGTTGGCAATTAAAACTCTTCATTAACTTATTGTCAACAGTAATACCCGTGTGAATTCTAGAATTTTTATTTTGAATGTTTGTATCGTGTTGGATCTTTTTGTAGGCAGTGATACTACCGTCGATCTCAAAAAGGGAATCAAGTCTTCTAACACCAGTGCCTTTTGTGTTGGTAACACTCTGGCAGTCTTGGCCTAATCAAATCGGTGAACGAGGATATGCATTATGTTTCCAAATATTGTAGAGGCCAAGGTTACATCTCTTGAATCGGTTTATTATGAGGAGAAGATATGTGAAAATCTCCTTCAAAACTACATTCGGGTATTTATTCTTATTTGAATCAAACTACCCTTCCTCAGCATTATGCACATCATATTGGCTTCAATATCCATCATTATTGTGAACCTTCCAGCTTGTCAACTATTTATTCACATTTTGTTCTCGTTACTTTTTCCTGTTTTCATTCAATTTTTTTGGATAAACTAGATGACCGTCTTAATTTCTTTTTGGAGTATTGAGCAGCTCAGTTACTTTTAAATCTTTTGATATTCTTCGGAAGTTTTTTTTATTTTTATTTTTATTTTTATTTTTTTTTTTTTTTTCAATTCAATAGCATTGATTTTTTTTTTTTTTTTTTTTTTTTTTTTTGGCTTTATTTTGCTATGTTGTTTATGTAATTTCTAAGTAATGATTTTAAAATCTAAAGCTTTTGTGTGCTAGGAAATCCGAAAATTATATGGTTTGATTTATGGGTAAATCTTTTGAGTAAGCTCGTATTGGCCTTAGTTTGTAAAACTTATCCTGGTTCCTATTTCTTGAAGTAATCACCTTTAGATTGGGTGTACAAAATATAACCTGATTATATAACAAACAAAATTTTTTGCATATTTCCCATGATATTCAGTCCTTTCTCATCTTGTAGTCACCAACGCAAATTTGAATTGCTTTGAAGAAGATAATCTCGATAGCCCCTCTAAAGCCACAGGCGAGTTTATATTCGTATTTTCTTGACTTTTTAGTTGCTTCGTAAGATATTTCGCGTCTAATAAGCAACGTGATTTGAAACACGCTGTCATACAAACAGAAATATTACCTGATGATTAAACACTTTCCACTGCTATATATTGTTACATAAGCAATAATTATGAAGAAACATGGTAGAAACACGCTTAGCATAATTGTGCAATTTAGATCTGAGTGCGGTAAATTTTGGCTACTACTACAAGAAGCACCGAGTTCCTATAGAGGTCTACAAATGCCAATGCGGACAAGATGAAATAGCTAAGCATATACTGACAAAATGTACATTGCATGAGAACTATAGGTCGACCCTACAAGGAATCTCTTTAGATTTGAGGGTATCTGCGCTACATAACGCAACGAAAGGAATTGAAGTAGTGTGCAAACTTATCCAAAAAATGAAATAAACAATGGAAAAGTCAAGAGAACAAAATGGGAATAAATAATGGACATGGCGAAGGGACCACTACAATTATGGATATTACAGCCAACATGGTGTACATGATTCAAAGGAAGGGTGGTTCTAGGGAATATCGAGATATCTTCTCCTCGAAGAAAAAAAAAAAAAGTTCAAAGAAGTTGAAATTTGTGATGGTGGTGACAGTAGGATGGGAAAGGGTTAAATATATAGGAAAGTATGCAGAAATCTTTGTTTGTTGCACAATCAGGTTGCATTTTGTATACACAAGCTCAATACGAGTTAACCCAAAAGATTTTACCTATATATGAAACCATATAGTTTTCGGACACACAAAGGCTTTATACTTTAAATCATCACTTAAAATTACATAAACAACATAGTAAAATAAAGCTAAAGAAAAAAAAAATCGATGCTATTGAATTCAAAAAATTAAAAAAAAAAATTAATTCCATTTTGAGCGATAAGGTTTTCCAACTGGAGTTTGTGGATTTATTTTTATTTTCATTCTGCAGAATAAAGACGCTAATGCAGGATAAATGGCGATTGACGTACAATGATTTCTGTTGACGTGCATGCACTGTGCATCTTGATACAAAAAATAAATACTCCACATCCGGGTCATTTTAACAGAAAGGACATCAACGTATGTATGTGTCAAAAGAGTTAAAAAAAATCGGAATTCAGGACTAGCCCATAGTAATGTACAGAAATAGCATTCCATGATTGTCCCATTGATGATTTTAATAGGATGATAATTTGTGGAATGTTCAATCTCCGTACACAAATAAATCCTGGATACGGAAAATGAACGCGGCACAAATCGCAGAACTTAGGGAGGTTACTCTACTTACCTTTCATTTGAGAACAAAAATGTTGATACAGGAATGCAAACCTGTCGGTACTCTACGATACGAACATATGGACAATAATTTTTCCAAAGTCGTAAGTCCTTAGTGTACGTAATCACACAATTATGAATTCAGCCGAATATGTACAGCGATTTAAAAACACTCTCTACTTTGTGCTAAACTCACTAGGGCCTAAACGTTTTAACCTTAAGAGATTTAACAAAACGCATCTTAATAGATAGATGACTCTTTGGACTTTTACAATCATTTCAATTAAATTTAAGGTTCCTTACACAGTGTTTCGGACTACCACGAAGTTCAGATATGCTTTTCGAAATAGGCCCAGATGTCTGTATGTGCACACAAATGATGATACATATGTGCATCTACCTTCTATGTAATACTCTGTACTATATCACGTTGTATGCAATTGATATTTACTCTTGTGACTCAATGACAAGCAAGCTGATGAACAGGCCATTTAAAATTTAGCAGTATTTATACCCCACACACCACAAATCACGTTCACGCCTTGACGAAGGAGGGGTTGAACCCCAGTCAGTTCATAATATATTGAAATGTGTACTATGGTAATTCCATATTCGTCTTCCCACAGCCAATGTTAAGTTTTCTTTAACGAAAAAAGGTTGGTCCTCTCTCAACACGCCATTCTCTGATATTTTTTCAATTTCAGGGGACATACATATAAATCATACGTTTGTACTACTATCATATGTATTTAGCATGTGAATTCATAATTTGAAGGCATCTCTTAGTGATATTAACAATTAAGCGAAAAATAAAAATAAGCAATAGATTAAAGTAAAATAAATGATTTCATAAGGAACACAGTTTTCGCTTTTCCCTTTGGGAATTTCGAACATTGGATATGTGCATACAACTTGAATGCATTTAAAATGTTGAATAAAATCAAGTTGTTGGCATGTTTTGTACCCTACTCTACATCAACACGCTAGTATTCGAGGTTCAAAAAATAAATATGCACGCTAATGTATTTTTTTATATCATCTACTGCATATTTACATTATATAAGGTATTTTAATATCTTTTACTTATTTATTTTTTTTTTTTTTTTTTTTTTTTTTTTTTTTTTTTTTTTTTTTTTTTTTTTTTGGTTAGCTTTATTTTGCTATGTTGTTTACGTAATTCTATGTATAAAACATTTCTATGCTAAGAAATCCAAAAATTATATGGTTTTATATAAAATCTTTTGGGTTAACTCATATTGAGCTTAGCTTGTAAAACTTATCTTGGTTCCCATTTCTTGAAGTAATTACCTTTAGATATTTGTTTGACAATATTCGCAGCTAAGCCACTGTTCTTAGAGTGATCTTGGTCTCTTCTATCTGGAAGCTTTCTCCATAATCATTATCTGGTAGATATATCTGCCGAAGGTTTTTGACTTAGCTATTAGACCCTCTGACCTTGAGATGAATATAAATCGGATGAATTCCTCAGGACACTCTCCTGATTTACAGTAGAACCTTTGCTACAATCGTGACATGCTGAAACACTGGTATATTAGATGGATCATGTCTCCAGTGCCGGCATCACAGTGAGAACAATTCTTCTCTTTATGACCTGGACGTAAATTGGGGGCATTTAGAAGAGTGGAGAAATTGTTGTAGTTTCGCATAGATCCATGGAATAATTGCCTTAAAGTATCCGAAGCAAGGTCATCTTCATAAGACAGTAGAGAAAGAGCTTTCCACACCCTCTTCCATATTTCAGCTCCTATTCGAAAAGCAGAGAAAGGACCAATTAAATTTAGGATTTGTAAGATCTTGTCATTAAGCTCTTATTCGAAAAGCAGAAAAAGGACCAGTTAAATTTAGGACTTGTAAGATCTTGTCATTACACAATCTTTCAGGAACTCTTTTGAATGAAGAC
>JAJMJJ010000311.1:0-22324 GCA_030568955.1 Geotrichum siamense (nom. inval.) | reverse complement strand
TTTTTTTTTTTTTTTAATTTTTCTTTCCAACCTTGTACTACTTCCACAAGTTTTACACCACAAGAAACCAAAGCAAACAATACACGTATAACACACTCTTAAAAAGTGACAGAGAAATAATTCAAAATAATGCCGACGACATCAACACGGACAGGTTAGTTTCCATTGTTTGTATTAATTGTCATGATGTAAAGTCTTCCACTAACACTGCTTTGTTTATGACTATTAGGGAATAACTTGTGGAGTCAACAGTCACAGTCACAGTCATTAGATCCTTCAGAATTCCCAGCGTTAGGATCTTCGAGTCTATTTTCACGAAATGATCTTCCATCTTCTACAAATGATTTTCCACCGTTATCCGAATCGTTAGCAGCGAATAACAATATGACATCTAACAACAGCACCAATAAAGTAAGCATATCATCATTATCATGCACTTATATTCTTTCTTTATTCATCCAAGACTAACTATTTATCTTGCTGTGTAGAAATCTGATTCAGCTGCTTCTACTGATATGGACAAATTCGGTCTCCCAGGTCTTCAACCCGTTATTCAAATGCAAAACAATGATCAAACTGCCGTTGCCATAGGTACCGATCTTCACCTTCCACTTCCTTCACTGCGTACTTTCCCATCACCATTTTCTAACGCGCCATCGCTTGAACCCCTTGTCACCATCCCTTCTTGTTACACCGTCCCCAGTGCAGTTCCTCAGCAAAAAAAAGTACAGTCATTTTCTGACGAAACGTTATTCTACATCTTCTATAGTATGCCTCGAGATGCTATGCAAGAATCCGCTGCAGTCGAATTGATGAATAGAAACTGGAGATTCCATAAGGAACTAGGCATGTGGTTGACTAAAGATCCTTTGTCAGAACCAGTTGTGCAAGAAGGTGTGCAAGCTGAAAGAGGTATTTATATCTTCTTTGATGTTAAAAGATGGGAAAAGGTAAAGAAGGAATATTATCTATTTTATCCTTCCATCGCATAGAGATATTGTTATGAATCCATATATGTGCTCTTCTTTTTAAGATTTGTATGTATGTATGAATGTAGATGTGTGTGTATATATATGGGGTTTAAACTTATATATGTATACTATGTTACACATCATGATCAAGAAAACGGTACTAGAGATTAATGCTTTAATTTATTTCAATCCTAAATATAATAAAAATAATAAAAAAGAGATCTTACTTCTTTATTTTTTTGCTTCGCTTTGTTAATTGAATTTATCTATGACTTTTATGATATTTGCTTTATATATGATTTTTCTTAAGTACTTTAGATGTTACAGAGATTGGAGATGTGTAAGAAAAAATCAATAAACTACTACAATGAATAATAAATAACATAGATATATATACAAATACAAAATACATATTTACATAGGTAGTTATATACATTCTAGAAACAACAATGTACAAAAAAAAGTGGTTGAAATTTTTTCTTCCTCTTCTTCTCTTCTGGGAGTTAGGGTGAGACCCTTACATAATGCTGAAATATGTGGAGAAAAAATAATAAAATAAAAACATAATAACAACAAAGAGTATCATTATTTGCAACCATGTGTCTCCATATATTGCAAGGGTGTGTGAAATTTAAAACACCCAATTTTGGTGGTAATAATGGAGGAAAAGGAAAAAGATGATGGGAAATGGTGCCCAGATACCGATGTCAGTACATATATGTACCTACCTACATATGTACGTATGTATTTATCGAAAGCCAACCTGGATAGAAAACATCAAAAACTTGTTCTTGACTATTTTTTTATAGGCAAAGAAAAGAAATAAACGAAAAAACATAATATGTTTAAAATCATGAAAATCAGCAAACACGATTCTGAAGATAGGATCAATAAGTCTATCTACATACATACTATGTATGTATGCATGTATGTAATTATTACTGAAACCAACCAGAATTTGCAGCAGTCGTTCCACTTCCTGAATAAATCTTTCTCTTCCTATCTTTCCATTCCTTGAACTTAAAGTAGTTATGCTTTGAACTATTCTCATCCTCTTCTTGAGGCCCCGAATTCTCCCATGCCTTATACACATATCGCTGAGTAGAATCCACCAACGAATCCTGCGTTCGTGACTTCACGTCAATGCTGACCGATGATTTCGATAAATGAATCTTGTGGTTCATTTCACTACCAAGAGTTTCGACAATAGACGTGTAGATCTTGTAAAATATAAACGCCACAGATAACAGAAAAACTATAACAACAAAAAGAACTATCGTCGATTGGAGCTTCTTAAATGCCGATGGATTACTCATGTTGTAAAGAATGAATAAAGAACTAAAATAGTGTAGAGAGTAGAATTTAGTATAAAATAAAAAAAATATTTGAAAGTAGAAATTTTGGATTTGGTTCGATACTTTTAAACTGGAATTTAAGGTTTTGGTCTTGGGGGGTTCATACATAGTGGTACCTTCAGCTACTACGTACCTACATATTTACGCCCTTTCTATTCCTCTATTTTTAACACGTAATTTCAACCTATGGGCATCCATATAATTACAGTTGTGATACAACAATGTAATGCAAAGTAAATATGAGAGGAACATAGATGACGTCACTATGTGTGTGGCAAAACCCGATTGTTGGTCCTCAGCTTTGTTCATTCATACATGCCATTTTTAATGGTACATTTAGCACCACCATCAACACACACACGGAAACAGAACGTCATCCTATATGTAGTCTCATATTATAATAATGAATTTATGTATTTCCTATTTAAAGCAGTGTGTCAAAGCTCTTTGTTCACGTCTTGCTCTAGAGTCAAGTGGTCTAAGCCTTATTCAATCACAAGTACATATCTAAGCCATTTGAAGGTAAATCGTTCAATAAAATACAATTATATTGTCTGTACCTACATATATATAATTTATAATTAGAAAGAATACGAAATAATAACTTCTCCTACGTCCAACTTCATATCATCTAGGCTTATTCCTCGAGTCAGCCCTTTCATATAGATATGAAACTACTCTAAACACTGGCAACAATTTCTGCTGCTTTTTGTAAACTATCAACCATCTTTTGACAATCTTTTCTTCTTTGAACAGTAAATTCACTTTCTTTCAAAAGCTCATCAATTTGTTCAGATATATATAATTTCTCCAACAATTGTGTTTGGATATCTTCTTTAGACTCTTTAACCAAGTTCAAAACAATAGCTTTAGGAACCATATCAATCATGGTTCGTTTAACAATATCAAAATATGAAGAAATAAGAAGTTTGATTACTTCAGTTTCCATTGTTTCACGTTCAGAAAGTGTTGCTGATGCTTTAAGGACTGCAGGGGGGGCTTCCATTGCTGCCATCTTCTTACGATTCTTTGAACTGAAAAAACTTCCAAAAAATCCTCCTCCGTTTTGGTCCTCTGGGGAAGGTGTATTGGTTGGACTAGCAACTGGTAAAGGCTTACCTGTCTTAGGATCAACCCGAGTAGGTGGCGTAGGATGAAGTCTTTCCTCGACAATCGCCATGGCCTTATGTCCATTCAAGAAATCAGGATGGGTTGTATTAATATAGCTTGTTTCCATACCAATCAAATCTGACACAAGTGTAGTCGTAGGTTGCAACCTAGCTAATAAAAATGCAACAATTGTGTCATTTAATTTCTCTCGAAGATTAGGATATCTCTTATATATGGGTTTTTGCAGAATGTGACTAAAAATTCGAACAAGTTCATCATATACAAGAGAAACACACTTTAAACTAGGCTCTTCAAATCTCTTGATTTGTTGCTTTACAATTACTTCAAATGCTTCAGTTCCAACAAAAAGTGCTGGGGATGAACCTGATGAATTGTACAGAATTGTTCGAATATCAACATCTTTCACTTGATCAAATGGATCAACTGCTTGAATACCATTGGCGTACAGCTCATGAAACACAAAACTGATTCTAGCACCTCCAGAAAGTTCGGTTGTACTCAAATCTTGACTATTACCATCCAAAATAGTTCTATATTCATTCGACAATTCGGTAATCAAGTTTAATACAATATTGGATGGTGATTGAAAAAGTTCGGAACCACCAAGAAGTTGAAGCTCTGCTTGATATTTTGCAAGTGTGCTGTGAATTCGAGCTTTAATATCTGGGAGTGTGTTTTTGATATGATGCATCAAAATCATATTAAGTTTACGAGCCAAAAATGGAGTACCACAGTATTGAGCCTTTGCTCTATACGAAGGATGGTTCTCAAAAAAGGAGCGCTCAGCATCAATAGCATTCTTAATACTCTTGTTAGTGTCAATATCCTTTTGGCCACGATTGATGACTGGAACGTAGCCGTACCTAAGGGGAATAACCCGTCCAGCCAGAATATCAACCACATCAGTACCAGGATCCATCAAATCAATTTTTGTTAATACACCAATAGTTCTGGTACCCTCAGGATCTACCTCACGGGCAAGCTTAAGACCGTCAGAATTTGCAAGATCAGTATTAGCTGCAGTAACAGAAAGAATAATCGCATTTGGTTTGGTAATAAATTTCAAAACCATCTCTTTAATCAATCTCTCGATATCTCTAGGTTGATCACCAACAGGAACTTTTGTAAGACCAGGTAAATCAACCAAAGTTAACGTCAGGACATTAGGTGAAAAGATGCGAAGGTTGATAGGTGCTGAAGAGATACCTGCGTTAGTGCCTGTAACATTATCAGTTTCTCTTTCAATCTCCTTCCGGATTTCATCAAACTTAAAAAACTTTTTGCCTGGTAAATGTAAAAATTCGCCCCATTCATTAGGATTTGTTCCATCTTCGCTAATTTCATTGGGTTTGTCGGGGTCAACTCTTTGATTGGTAAGTTGCAATACCAAAGGTCTACGAGTGACGATACCTGTACCGCGAGGAAGGAAATCTCTTCCGACAATATTTTCAAGAACAGAACTTTTACCACTTGATTGAGATCCAACCACAGTAATCTGGGGCAAATCAATTGGATTCGTGGTGTTTCCTAAACTTGCAAATGCATCCTAATTGCATAATTAGTACATTAGAAACCCTGCCTTCGGTGATTCATTATTAGTAAGATATAACTTACTTGAAGTTTGTTAACCGTTGAAATTAAGTGCTGATCCATTTTATGTAATTAGGAAAGCAGATCGCGATCAATGAAAGAAAAAGGGAGACGCTTTAAACTTCACTTACTCAAAGTCCACGTAGATGGATCTTCTGTAAATCCATACACAGATAAATAAACAGATAATTACCCTGCCTTAATTGCCCGATTTGGTTCAACTCCCAATGGTCACTTCTTTATTTTTATGAAAATTCCAAACCTTCTAAATCCATCAAAATTCTTAATCACGAAATCAACAAACTACTAGGTAAAATATACAAATTACTATGGCTAGGACGCCGCCGCAATTAATAGATCAACTTGATCAACTATTACAATTAGTTTCAGCTTACCAATCTATATTTCATTCAACGCGAAAAAATTCTAATGTGATAAATATTCCTGGCCTCGACAATTCAGCCATATCTAACGTCAGACCTTCAGTTCAAAGTGTAATCGATATAACTAAGCTTCTTCGAGCTCATTCTACTAAGATTGGAATTGCATTTAGACCTCCAATTAGCATTGATCCAGCTTTTGAAACAATCAAAGATTTTAGCAATGTTTTTTCACAACTAGTTACAGTTTTTATCGCTCTTTCTAATGATATAGAAATAGCCGACCAGATGGGAATTCTACCTCTTTTAGCTGCTCGTGAACTAATGGAAACACTTTTTTCATCATGTTTAGGTTTAGCCTCTGAACTTAAAACTCTTTCCAAAGATGCTACATTATCTACAGCCGATGACAAAAAAGAAGAAACAGGAACTCGTCTAGTATCAATTGGTAAAGTCTGGGACGCTTGTGATGCAATAATTGATATGGAAAACATTAAATCATCCGATGTCTTTGCTTCAAAGGCTCAGGAATACTCACTAATGATTGAAGATGCACTTTCGGATCTAGAAAGTTTTATCGAAGATGGGGAAGACTTTTTCCTAGACGATGGATCCAATTTTAGTTCCGACAGTGATCTTAATAATGACAAAAATGACGACGAAAGAGATCCATCACCTACTCAACTCAAAGCTCAGACCCTCCATTCTCTCCTTTCACAAGTCCCTGACATGATTCAAACCATTATCACCCCATTAATATACTCAAATCCCACCCAATTCAAACTCCACTACACAGTCCTCCAATCCCTTAACAAACTATCCACAACTATAGATGACACTATTGTTGATTACTCAGATTTCAATGAAAACGAAGCCGAAAATGCTAACCAACAATTAATTGCAAAAATATTATTTGTCGTCAAATTGAGTAAAGCTAAATTAAAAAATGAATCAATAGATAAATTAGCAAACGAATTTATTGAAAAATTATCAATATAAATAAATAATTTTATGATATATTTTATTTCTGATTATAAAATGCAGTTTTGAGAAATGATAAAATTTAATACTTGAATCACTAGTATTATATGCAAAACCTATAAAATGAAATGAAATCGGTAGCTAATATATATATTTAACAGGATATGCTATTTGTTGACCAAATATTCTAAGATAAATTTAATTTTGTTTAATAATATATATAATGGCCACAATACCTGTGATACCTATTCTTGATGATAAAAAAAAAATAGATTTGGATGTCACAATAACTATTGACCAATCTTCTAATTCAGATAAAGATACAATTGTGAAAATAAAAAAGGACGTACCATAAAAGATCAAGTTTGACAAAGAGAGTTGGACGTGGAAAATAACCAACGAATGAAATATTATGTTAAGTACCATAAATTTATAACGGAGATGATAAAATTGTTGGCCATCAACATCACCAGTTCATTTGCAAAAACAAAGAAAGAAATTTTTTATTTGAAATCCTCATAAACCCTCTCCTATATGCAGGAATTTATTTACACTACATCAATCTAGAAGGATAAAAAAATACTTACTCCCATGGTTCAATATCTCACTTATTATTTCTTTTATAATATAATACTTACGTTCAAATGTTTGTACTATTGTATCAAACCATTATTAGAGGAGTTGTCATATTAATGCAACTGAAATAGCATTTTAGTAGGTTTAGTATTGTCAAATGTGCAATTTAATCATAGATATATATTGTCATCTTCTTGTTTTGGTAACTAATGTATTACTGTTCATCCAAAATAACGGTTGGCCTCTAGGACCTAGGCCTCCGTCGAATAGTATATTCATATAGTTATTTTGATGCGACACTACTCAACTTACATGTGATATATTTTGTCCTAATCAAATATTTCTTATTGAATTAAATTATTAGAACATTCTTTCAACATAATTATCATTAGTTGCAGAATATAATTCTTCTTAAGACAGTACTCAATTCCAAAGATACTATCACTTCCATGTAAGTTCCAATGTTTTTATGTTCGTTTTTTTCTAGTTTCTTCCTTTTTACATATGTACTTACCCTAGGTACTTAATATTAAGTTTGTCTTAATCTATCAATCAAGCCATCATTTAAGGATTTGAATTCAAATACGTCAAGGCACATGAAGGCAATCATACTATGTGTTAAATCATTAAATGTAGTACAAATATGTGTATGTACCGCTAATACATTGAAATCGGGAGAAGTTTACGGACTTAATTAATTAAATACATTTGCGAGTGATAATCAATCGTAGAAGATACTAAATTGAGAATTTAATCAGGTACTACTTTCCAAGGTGAAAACTAATCGTTGAATAGTGTGCCACATTTTTAAAAATGTTAGATTCCATTTTGGAAAAGTTAGTTATCGGGTATATCTTCATCTGCCATAATTGCACATGAGTGCCAACCTCCAGCTCCGATTGCCAGTACATGCTTTCCATATGTATTAACTTCAGTGGGTTTGGATAACTCCACATCACGATTAGATCGAACGCCACCCAAATCTAATATATGTTCTGAGCGACCTAATCCTAATGATCCACATCCACTACATTCTCTACCCCATGATAATAATTTCCCTCCTTTCAAAAGGGCCAGAAAATGATAATCTCCAGTTGCTATTGAGATACATCCAACCTTTTGAAGTTCAGGATAGATAATAGGTTCAGATATAGAATTGGATTCAACATTACCTATGAAAACATCTTCAGTGGAGCTAATAACTGCAAAAGTTCTAAAAGAACCGGAAACAGAAACAAAATAGGACTGTTCACCACTGATCTTTTCAAGTTGTTTACTGAAAGTTGTAAGAGGAACTGCCTCATTGGTAACAACTTCATTTGCACTTGAAATTTTAACTTTATAAAGACCACCACATTTTGTTACATAGACAAGGTATCTATCACCAGTCATAAAATCCACAATGTAATCCTTAGAATCAGGGGGAGCATTTGTAAAAGGAATTTCTACATGGTTAACAGAATGAGGAATTACATTTTCTTTCTTTTCCTTCAGTTCAGTCTTAGTTTTTGGAGTATACTGAACGTATTTCTCAAACCACACAGTGATACCAACATCTTCAACTAATGCTGCACAATAATTCCAGCCTGCTGAAATTTTTCTCACTTTTTTTCTAGCTTTATCTTTGTTAAATTTAAAGGCAATTGGCATTCCCGGAGCAGTAAATACTCGATCCCACACATATATGTCATGATTCATATCTAATGCGATTAAACGTGTTCTACCACAACTGATACTAACAAACTTCACGGGATCTTTTGAAAGGGCTTCTAACTTCTTCGGTTTAGTTTTATTGGATACTGAGAATGAATCGGAATAGTCAAACTCTTCTTCTTCTTCAGGATTCTCCGTATATTCAGGAGGATTAAGTTGAATCTGGGGGTCTCTCAGTGGTTCAATTGGTACGTTTTCTGTAGCTTGATCCAAAAATGGAACCCCAATCCTTGGAACTGCAGGATATCCAAATCTTCCTGCTATCGGACCCCCTCTGAAAAAAGGTCTCATACGGGGCGGTCGAAGTGCATTTATTTCGACAGGGAGGTAGTCAGAAAGTTCACCAATTCCATAAATTTCACCATTTCCTGTCAAAACAGAAAAGGAAAAACCTGATCCAGCAACATCTGAAAGAATTAGAGTCCCAATTCTTTCTACAGGGAATGGAGCACATACACCGGCTTGAAATGTCCTATTAACAGATCTAAATTCTTCTGGAACCTGGTCAAGAAAATACCCCAATCTTCCCCCACTTGATTCACCCCAAGTGTAAAGCTTTCCTTTTGATCTCCATCGATACAATTCTGGCCATTTTCGACTGGAATAAGGATTTGGTTTCAATCCAAACTTTTTGTAAAATAAAGTATGCCATACTGCTGGATCTGAAGTATATCTATTCATAGCTCTTGAAGTTGAACCAAGAGACAAAATATCCTCTTCCTCAAGATACGGAAATACACCTTCAATCAAAATATCTTCACCAAGATCTGGAAGAGATGGCAAGGATGGACTAAATTCAAGTTATTAGTTGTTATCATAGTAAAACAAAAGATGCTATCTTACCTAGACATGGAGACAAAGTTATCAATTAGTTTTGTAGCAATAGAAATTATGAAGTGAATTCCAAGAAAGAGAAATCAAATCTTTGGCAATCGTTCAAGCTGGGACTGATTCGTCCCCGTGAATTTAGGTTTTGCCACTGGGAAATCAGGCTCATTTCTATGTCTCCCCCAGATTACGTTATCATTTTATTTCGATGGGAAGATCTCTATTGAGTACTGGGTCTAGAATTAATTTTGTTACGACTGATCATACTTTACGTTGCATCATCAATGTTGCAATTAAGAAGTAATAGGAATAAATTAGGTGTCATTTTAATTGAGTAATAATTATTGATCTTTGTGCGTGTATTCCAAGAGTAAAACCACCAAAAAATATATATATATATATATATATATGTTGGCGTTATTATTGTCAATATTTGTAATACTTGTGTATTCACCATTTATTAAAAGTATTGTTTTTATTCAGCTAAAATGATACTTAAAAAATAATTATTCTGTCAGTCACTTCTAGAAATCATTAGTTAAATCTATATTTATGTGCGCACCTGCCCAGGTGGTGCTATTTGACCAGTGTTAGATTGTGGACACATTTGAAAGAATCCTGTATTTATTATTTTCATAGTTAAAACTATTCAATTGTAAAAATAAATAAGTCAAAAAATACTTTATGAAAACCAAGTATATTGTATATCAGCATCCTGATAGTTAATTTTGCAATATATCAGCGAGTGTAAGTCTACCAATAGTACAAATCCTAAATCAATATCAAGTAAGCTTAATATAACAGCCTAGATTCACTTATTACTTTATAAAATATGTATTTTCAATGACAATAAACATATTTTAGTAATATCATCCAAGTCCGGAGTCTGATGGGGTTTTAACTTCTGAATTGATTTTACACTCAAAAGGCTTAAATACATAACGCAAATTTTTTTAAAAAAAATATATTATTAAAATTAGAATTGTATTAGGTATCTTAATATTTTGACTGTTTATTTTATATTCAACTATATGTCACAATTTTAGTAAAGACATGTTATTACTGCGAGGTAGCGTTTTGTGTACCTTTTTTTGTACTGTAGCACAATCGTAGGGCAAGGGCATGATTACCGAAACAAAAATTTTCGCGATCATTTTCTTCGTTCTACAAAACTACTACATATCAACAATCAATTGATACATACATATCTATATTCAACAATGTCTGGACGTCAAGGTGGTAAACTCAAGCGTATGTATATACATTAATAGTGAATGTTAAAAATTTATATACTATAATTTTTTCCTGGAAATTAACGTTTGTTATGATTAGCTCTTAAGCAAACTAAGAAGAAATCTAAGGATTTTGAAGATGAAGACGATGCCGCTTTCAAAGCTAAGCAAAAGGCTGATGCCCAAGCTCGTAAAGAAATGGCATCAAAGGCTGCCAAAGGTGGTCCCCTCGTCGGTGGTGGCATTAAGAAGTATGTATATTGGTTTGGGATAAAAGTGTGATTTGACTAACTGAAAGAATAGATCTGGCAAGAAATAAACCACTGTTCGTAATGACAAATGCACTTTATGATTTGAAATTGTTGTTTTAAAACTGATAAGAATAAGCAATAAGAACTTGATGTTGTTGATTCTAATGCGGATATATGTTTCCCATCAAATGCGTGTGAATTCCGGTCACAGACTATTACTAGTAGAAAATAAAGTTTTACTGATGTAACTGTCAAAAAAACATGGTGGGCTCAAGCTGCCCGATGCCGTAATATGATACCTAAAATGTATTATCAGTTTAAAAAGTACAGCCAGTAAACCACTAGACTTCATACTGTTTTTTTTTATCTTCTTCTTCTTTTGTTAGCTTGATTATGCTATGTTGTTCATGTAATTTTAAGTGGTAGTTTTATGTTTAATACTTTTATGTGCTGGGAAATCCGAAACATTATATGTTATTATATGAAAGTAAAATCATTGAATTAGCTTGTATTGAGCTCAGTTGGAGAAACTATCCTGGTTCGTATTTTTTCAAGTAATCACCTTCTGATATTTGTTTGGCAATATTTGTAGCGAGGTAGCTGTTCTTTGAAGGGTCTTGGTCTCTCCCAAATCTGGAAGCTTTTTCCATAATTGTAATCATGAAGAAATATCTGCCGATATTTTTTGACTTGGGACCCTCCTGCCTTGAGATGAATTCGGATCGAATGAATTCCTCAGCAATATCTTTCGATTTATGTTATTGTGTACATATGTACGTAACTTATATTTTGGGTTGTGCTCGGAATGTAATTTCCAATTTATGAATTCTATAATCACATACATACATGCATATGTATGTATCTACTTATTCAATAACTATGTTTTTTATTTTATTTTTTTATTTCTTTTTTTTTTTAATTTCTGAGAGTTGTATTCTTGTTACGCATATATACTCTACATAGATATTGCAGGTTGGGATATATCATGGAAACATTTCAGGGCCACGGGGAAACCCAGAAAGCCAATGTACCGCGGTAGGAATGATATGGTAGGATATAATGTATGGATTTTGGGTAGAAAATGCCAAACTAAGTGTCCTCTACGCCAAGTTTGAACTATGCCCGCACAGGCCGGAAATTAGAAGTTGAAACCTGTGCGTAATACCACTGCACCATACAGCAGGGTATGCGCATACCAAGTCGTTATTCAATTCAGTTCCTGAACATATGTGCAGGTTGTAAAATTTATAATGTAATAAGAATATTACATTATGCTTACTACCCAGGTAGGTAGTAACTG
The DNA here is from genome assembly GCA_030568955.1 of Geotrichum siamense (nom. inval.). Taxonomy (NCBI): domain Eukaryota; kingdom Fungi; phylum Ascomycota; class Dipodascomycetes; order Dipodascales; family Dipodascaceae; genus Geotrichum; species Geotrichum siamense (nom. inval.). The sequence goes on along the minus strand of JAJMJJ010000311.1, from coordinate 10,016 downwards.
TAATATTCCCTCACACCTTACCACTGAGCTTTCAAAGTAAATTGTAATGCCCTTACTACATAACAAATATGGTACATACAAAACATTTACGTTAAATTCAATGAATAAGCAATCCATTGCTAATACAGTTGAAGAGAGAGTTATTGGATATTTGGCGCTAATTGTCAAAAAAAAAAAAAGTAGAATTTGAACATGTGGGTCAAAATACATCATATCAAGAGGGGTTTTTTTTTCTTTCAAATTTACAAATTGATAATAATGAATCCCTTCGATACATGTAGAAGATTAATTAAAATATTACAAAACCTTAATGAATATATTAAATTAAATTACATTGAAAAATAAAGTTATTAAAATGCAAATAATGATTTTGAATTTTTGTTTTTTCTTTTTATTTTCAATATCCGCTTTCGTTCTTTGTGTCCCATTGCTTTCTTAAATTAAACAAAAAAAAAAAAAAAAAAAAATCGTGGACCGGTGTTCCGAATAGAAATAAATCAACTTGTTTTCATGCTGATGATATGAAGGTTCCATCAAATTTAGGTAGAATCCCTAGACGTAAGTATTCCTAGGTGAAGCATTGTGAAGACTCTTCAATGAAGGAGGTTGCAAGTTGGAATAGAATGATCTGTAGAAACCATCTATCCGATCAACGAGACTTTTCATACCCAATTATATGGTCATGGTATATATGAAATTTAATTTAATGAAAAGCCCATGATATAACAAAGTTTTCCTACACAATCTATTTTTTATCCCTAGTAGCTGGAATTGAAAATTTCTATTAGTTTTTCATCAAAATACATGGACATCAATACAAAAGAAATAAACTAATAATATCAAAAAAAAAGTAAAAATATAATCAATTAAAGTCTGTAATATTGAAATACTGACCTATCTTAAAAATTAGAATGTCAGAGGTCTGCTGCAGGAAAGTCATACGTCTTGCAATAAAAGAAATAAAAATTTTGTAATATACTATTGACACTAGTAGTATCCCCAAGCGTAAGTATTCCTAGGTAAGGCGTTGAGAAGTCATACGTCTTGCAATAAAAGAAATGAAAATTTTGTAATATACTATTGACACTAGTAGTATCCCCAAGCGTAAGTATTCCTAGGTAAGGCGTTGTGAAGACTCTCAAATTAAGGAGGTTGCAAGTTGTAAAAGAATGTTCTGTAGAAACCATTAATCCGAATTTTATCAATAAAATTCTTATTCCCATTTATTAGGTCATGATATATATCAAATTTTATTTAATGTACAGCCCTTTAATATCATGATAAAATATATATAATTTTTTTATCAGTAGTAGCTGGAATTGAAATTTTCTATCAATTTTTGATTAAAATACACGGACAACAATACGAAAAAAAAAAAAAAAAAAAAAAAAAAAAAAAAAAAAAAAAAAAAAAAAAAAAAAAAAAAAAAAAAAAAAGAATAAACTAATAACATCAATCATAATCAATGAGAGTCTGTAATATTAAAATATTGACCTATCTTTCTTAAAAAATAAAAATCTCAGAGAAAGTCGTACGTCTTGCAACAAAAGAAATGAAAATTTTGTAATATACTATTGACACTTGTATTTTTCCAGATTTGAACAAGCTCAGCTATGTATATGTTTTTTTTTTCTTTTTCTTTTTTTAACTGTAATATTTTGAAGAAAATATTTGTAGATTGAACCCTTTCTGTTTTCATACTTATATGGGAACCAGGATAAGTTTCTCAACTAAGTTCAATATGTACTAACCCAAAAAGATTTCACTGTTGCATAAAAACATATAACTTTTAGACTACCGAGCACACAAAAGTTTTAAACATAGCATCATTACTTATAATTACATAAACAATGTAGCACAATAAAGGTAAAAAAAAAAGAAACATTTCCATAATCTATGCCTTTTTCAAGGTGTTCCCATGTCTATTTCCGGACAATATATATATATATATATATATTTACATAATTTCAATGAAATGTAGATTACTTTATGAGTGCATATAATTAATATCCAATGGAAGTAATAGATTTGTATTGTATCTTTATCAAGTCTTGCAGGACGTACAATTTCGTTTCCATGCATGAATATGTATTTATTAGAATGATAGCATGATTCAGCAGTATACAGTAATTGTACATTTTTGTAGATAAAAAACATCATGGAGTCATAAATCTTGAATTGACTTTGACAGTTTTGAAACAACAATTGATAAGATAAATCAAAAAATAAATTAAAAAAAAAAATTGAATGAAATAGGGGGTATTATGATGAAAAAATATTGCAAGGTTCAAGAAATATTGTTAAGCTTCATGTAGATTAGGGATATAACTTCTATGTCATTACATTCGGAATCCACTTTAACAGGGTCTACTATGGCTTATATGTTCCATGATAACCAAGCTATTAGTACTTACCTGTCTATATGTAGGCACATATGCACATGTGAAAATAAAATATACTATAATGGAAAGTGTATTTTATTTCCAATGGGAAAGATTATTAAAGTGACTGAGGCCAACAAAGATATGATACATTATTGGACAAAAATAGCTAAAAGGACCATGAATTACATTCAATTGATATGTATCTATATGTATTATGGGAATATATGAAGTTTGATACCTATACATGTTTATTCCTGTTCAATAGTAAAAGTTAAAATAATTGGTGATTGAGCTTATTAAGTTTGGGCCCAACTTTTATTTTTGTTTTGTGTGTTAAATATTTAGAAAGCCATTTTGAAATGGGGACATTTATTTGAATAAACCATTTTATAACTAATAAGAATTGTTGTAAAGGTTAATAGGAATGGCAGGGATTTCTGGAAGCCATATGTATTGAAAGATAATATAAATGTAAATACATATATACACACCTACATACTGTGATGTCTTCGAGGGATGAAAAAGAGTTACGAGTGAAGAGTCGAGCTCGGTTGTTATTGAGTGTTTAAGATTAAGAACTTAGAACTTAGCTTTTAAGGACATGTAATGGATACTAGGTACCTGTATATTTTTGTAGGAAAATAAAAAAAAATGAAGAAAAGAAATTCTGTCGGAGAATGGCATTTGGGAATGTTTAGGAGTTAAGATCCTTCATTGCTGATTTGTGGAATGTTCACTCTCATGTAGAGAATATCGTTACTAATACAACCGTAGAGCCAGGTATAATGATTGCAGGTACATAGATTTAGGCAGCATACAGAATCAAGTACATCCATATTTGTAGCGATAACTTAACAGAGTTTAAAGTTATTTTACAAGTGGGTTTCTACTCACCATTTTCGCTCGAGTCCCTTTGTCTTTCTTTTTTTCATGTATCAACCGCTACCTTTCGTCTTCTTATTCTTTCTAGTTGTTGACTATAAGCAGTTATTTCGGTTACCTTTGTTCGGCTCTTATTTCTTGAAATATTCACCCTATGAAATTGTTTTTTGAGGGGAAGATACCTTGTTTTTCTTTTCTTTTATCTGAGAGTTGTATTCTTTGCTACATGCACATAGCCTACCGGTTGAGATATATTATGGAAGCAAGCACAGGTATGATGTAGTACGTATGTTAGCGCAGGGCGTTGTAACACATAATGCAAGAATTTTGGATGGAAAGTGTGCTCTATGCCAGGCTCGAGCTTGGGACTGGGATTTGGCACAGCAGACAGGCCGGCAATTGAAAGTTGAACGTAGGACCATTGCAACATACGAGCTAACCCAAAGATTTTACTTCTAAGTTTCGGATTTCTTAGCTTTGTACATGAAATCACACAGCTAAATAATAAAGTTCAAAAAAAATACAGCGGGGTATGCAAAAGTCACAGATATGGAAAATGAAATACTTTGTGTACATGTACATGCATGTACATACATTATTGTAGTAAATGGAAACCGTGCTATTTTTCTTGTCCTTCATCTAAATATAGCATGTTTTTCTATAGTAAGCATATTACACACTGTATAGGTAAAGAGTAGAAGTTGTAAGTTACATAATTACATCCCCACATGGTATTCCACTTGGAATTTGGGCATCTATTTACGACGCATTTGCCTTGGAGTAAATATCGTGTCATTAATTAAGCTTCATTGCTTTATCACGTTTGATTTTGTGGGCACAAACCTCACAAACTACTCAACGTTACTCTACAACCTATGCTACTTACGTGCTACTCAAGACACATGATATTACTCCCTTCGTATTTTTACCCTTATTTTCACTAGTAAGCAGTGATCAAACGTAATCCAAACTGTGTGGAAATAGGTCCAGAACCTGCATGAGACATCATCTTTCAATACCACTTCATCATCTTCTGATTCCTATTATCTTCAACCTCTATGCCACTCTGTGTATGTCACGTATCATTTCAAACACAACTGACTGTTATTATGATAGGGCAGGAAATGAATAGTTCTATTATTCGTTCAATCAACCAGAAAAGATAGAAAAAAAAAATCGGCGGTAAATCTTTCTCCCTGTTTGCAAATAGGAAATATTAACAACATTACCTGCATATATGTACATGTACATATTATAATTAGACACTACACTTGATAGTATACTCAAATCCTCGTATTTCTTATCAAACAAATACGGGGGTACAAATTTCCTAGGAAAATGTCCTCGCTCTCCACTTTTAAATACCAAGCCTTTCCAATTATCAAGTATTACTAATGTTTACCTATGCTTGTGCATACTATCAACTAGTGGTAAGTTCTGGAAATGAGGTCATGGTGTGGTATTCGTATTAAAATAAAATAATTAAAACTGCACACACCACCCACATGTATAGGTAACTACCTATATATGTATGTATGTATGTAGTCGTTAAGTTTGTGTCAAGGAAGTAACTTTCAGAACTGTTTGTACAATGTTTTTCTTTTTTTTTTTTTTTTTGCTAATCATCTGTGTATGTACTTTCCGAAGTATGTGCGTACCGAACTCAGAATGGCTCACAATATACTAATCATATACTGTGGAAATATGCGGATACTACGTGCAAATTATTTCTACATAGCACTAAATTTTAGAGTTAAAATATTTTAGAGGGGTTATGCATCATATTGCAATAGGGCTGAGAGTGGAAAGATCGTCGACCGTTTGACTGTTGTAGTACATAGTACTACTATGTACTAAATACACTCAAAATTCTAGGTACAAACAACGAAAATCAGCCAAACTATGATCTCACATGTTGTCATATATTTAAATTCCACCTATGTACGAGGTCAATCATTACTGCAAAATATCTAAAACATTTGACCCCCTTTTGAATATTAAACTAATAGATTCAATTTTACGGCCATTTCCTATATATATTTTCATGGCACTATTTCTATCGTTGTATGGCGTAAAATCATTTTAAAATTCATTTAAGTACCATGTACCTCCCGTTTTGGATTTTAATAGACCAACCATTCAAAGTCTAGAACTGGAAATGTTGGAATCCTCTTGGGTGCGTACATAAATATGTACGTAATCACATTAAAAAGACCAATAGAATCTAAATACACACCATGTAAACTAGAAACCAAGAAACATATTGGCACAAACATATAAGAAAAAAAAAGGAATCAGATGGTCTAGCCCACAGTTTGGGAAGCGGTCGCATAATTTTTACAACACTAAATTCATGGCACTAAGTATAAGCCGCTATCAAGATTTGCTGTGTGTCTTTTTTTTTTTTTGAGCCTATCATGGTCGGTTCTATGTCCATAATAATCATTAATTATGGGAGTAAAGATTTTTTCCTAACGCAACAGGTCCCCACATGAATTGTCACTGTGCAGGACTTTTCCATACTACCACATGCATGTACAGGTACTGAATGCATGCGTGATTTCCCTATTCAATACCAAATGAAGACGCATATACAGTATGGTGCACACTAAATAATTGCACCTTACATCATGATGGTGTATTCTCATAGTAAAATCTTTTTTTACATATATATAGAACCATATAATTTTCAGATTTTCCAACACGTAAGGGCTTTAGACTTTAAATCATCACCTAAACAACATAGTAAAATAAAGCTAACCAACAAAAAAAAAAAAAAAAAAAAGTAGAGTAGAGGTCAGCAGCCCTAATGTTCTATTTACATCAGATAATACTTGTGCCATGTACTAAAGTAGAGGCCCATTCCAAAATGGATACTAGTACCTGACTAGTGCCCATGCAGGTGGAAAGCCAGAGCCACTCTTTAGTACATACTACTAATAGCTGCCTTCTAGATGCTTTAAAGGTTGCTGATCATGATGATCCTTCTACTCCATAAAATTTCCATTTACTCTCTACTTCTCTACAATAAGAATCAGTTACTTGATTTCAATACCGTGGCAAATTGGGAATCCGTAAGTTGTGAAGTATGTAATACATATATTCATCTACGTACATATTTCTCAGTATGGACGCTTGAAGTTTCTGAAAAAGTCTAACTGTCCCTTTAACTTTGCTACCACCTTGAACTCTATCCCTACATAATTATTATTCTCTATTCCGCGATGCATACTAATATATTTGTTCAAGCCACTATGATGCACTAATACCACTACATGGCACGAATACTACTATGTACCTACCTAGGTAGGTACTTACATATACTTTCATGTGCAAATACTTACCGCCATTTAGGCTCAAGGATATATATAGAGCGGAGACCAGAAAAACGGGAAATAGATGTCATTGCTGTAAGGGACAAACAGAAATTATCGCTAAATAGACAAAGGGAAACTCAAGAGGTCGTAGACAAATTGAGTGTAGCTATTGAACAAAAATAAGCTGAATCAATCAAAAAGGAGCTTCCTGTAATTCTGAGACAGTCTGGATGCATGAAGACGGTCCAGGAGGATGTAAAGTAAGTATTTGCAAAAGTCAATAGCACCTCAGGACAACGCACAAAGAGCCAATCAAAGAATCAATCCAAGGATCAGGACTGTAAAAGATAACAAGAAAATGCAAATGTGGGCGGATGTCGCTGAAATCTCAGGTAAACCTATAGGGGCAAGAGTCAAAGCAGATCGTGAAAAGCTTGACATACACGTCATATATACACACGAGGAGTCAACGAACCAACCAAGGAACATGAATTCCACTAATATTAGAAAAAATAATATGGAAAGAAATCGATCGAGACTGTGGATATTATTTCTAGAGGTCACTACACAGTTCGGTCAAACCATGAAATTGTGTACTAAGAAAAGGAGGAATGGATTTCCGAGATTTTTGAAGGCGATACGGTGGGTAACTGGCCTAAAGCTGGTGGTACCTATGGGGTCCAACCTCATGCTACTGTCGAACCCATTACGGACGATCTGGAAAGGTCATTAGAAGTTACACTTAAACTTGAATCTTTTAAAATGGGAATTGATAAATATGGTATGCAAATAATCCTTGTCCAGTTCGGAAGTGAAAAAGACCTTGAAACCGCAAAATATAATACACCTAGAGTGATGTGGAAATCACTATGGATTTTGAAATACGCTCCAAAGAAGGCCCAAAAGAAGTTTAGTTATACCACGAGAAGACCTAATTATGTGTGCCATAAGGATCTACAAAAGGCTGAGCATATATTGGAATCATATCCAAGAGCAGAGAGCGATAAGGAAGATGAATCGCAATATTCAGATTCCGACATTGAGATTACCAATTTTTAATAAATGAATTACTGAAAGAAAAGATATAGGGAAAGGCATCCAGACCAATTAAAAGTTTTAAGACGAAAAGATGATTGCAATAATATAGTGGATATAAGCATGTTTATATTACCTATGATTTGGTTGTATATAATTTACTATTGTCCATAATAAAAATAGATCATTGTTCAACTCTTTTCCATTGATATTGTTGCAACAGTTGATGATAGGAATGCGATGGTGACTACAATTATGAAGGTTATAATGTCGAGAATAAATTTGCTTATGTAATCATTTTTATAATTGTGTATACACAGATGACATTCAAATAGTGATAAATATTACATTAAATGCCATATATATGCGGACACTACTAGTATGCGTGTTCACTGTGCAGAAAATGATGTACAAATTACATACTGCGAAGGAAACAACTATGATTTTTATCCTGCTGTGCACCTTGACGTAATTGGGGAAGTTGGAAGTCTTGAATTAAATGTTTATTCGGTAAGTTCAAGTATTTAAACTTACCGCTTTTTTAAAATTTTATTAGTAGTCCAATGTTCATACTCAAAAAGGATAATATCGTTGAAAGTGCTCGAATATGAGACATGATGATCATGATTTACACATATTAAGGCTGTCAGTAATTGCTATCATTTATGTATTTCACATATATGCACAAATTTAGAGAGTGTTAATTGGTGAATGTGACATCTAAGCATACACATATATTACGATTTGCTACTATACTAAACTTTGACACTAGGACTAGGTGGATAAGTGGCAAAACGCTCCTCATGTGTTTTTTATCTTCTTCTGTATTTGGTGGAGATGATTGGATTATCATGACAGCAACAATTTTTAAATTTCTTTCAAGAAGCATATCCAGATATGTTCTCCTGATAGTAAGTAACTCTGCAGAAACAAAGTGGTTCACTCTTGCAATGGTGGTGAGAATTAGAGCACCTAAAAGTCGCTGTTATATAATTATTTTATAGTACGCAGTCGATGGTATTTAAATTAAATTTGAAAGTAATCCTTCTACTAGGGTGCGATTAATATATGAAAATTTTTTCAGGCCCAAAATTACTATGAAGGCGCTAAGATACCTTGTTTAATAATCACTGTATGTAACTTCCATAGAAGTCGCATTAGCTGCTATATCTCAATTAATTAATACAAGTATATAACCCTTGGATTCCAGTAATGCAACTTGTAAATCAACTAATATACGACATGTACTTACGATATTTGTTTACACGACTTGTAGCTCGAGTAGTGCCACAGATCGTGCACTAAAACAAAATAAAAGAAAGTTCAAAGTTTGTGGTAGGAGCCCCTATACTTCAAAATTAAAGTTTAGATATTTCTATTAATGCACTAGACCAAAACAGGTACAAACCTAAAGTTTGTAGTTAGCTCATGGAATTGTTCAAGTTAGGAAATCACTAATTATCCCAGAACTTATGTAGGTACATAGTAGGATGTATCCACTCTTTACTCTATCAAATTCACGCTGCATAGGCACAGACGCAGCGAAACATCAGTACAGAAGACTCCATTACTACAAAACAGGTACATACTCGGAGTACAGGTACCATACATGTACACTGGCCGTCGGAAATTCAACATTTGAACGTAGTTTTGCTTGACTGGAATTCGAGAATGTTGTCAAAAGTTATTCTGTAAATTTTCTTTTTATTTTCTACTAGATTTTGAAAATATATATCTTGGTCTATAACTCCAATTATTTATTTTTTTTTAATTTACCATTAATATCTTCATTGACATTTTGACTACCATTTCAACTCCAACTTGATGATGGTGACATTTCTATATTTTTGGCTTATTTCCACGGCTGCAGCCTTAATAAGTCAAAGGGGATATGATGACGTCTCAAATTATCCCATACATAAACGGTACGACTCTTATGTACCTGCACTCTATAAGCGCTGTGAAGTAACAGACTTTTATGACTGTCGCCCTCCAGAGCAGCCAAATGACCAAATTGATATCAATGTAACAGGAGTTTCAGTAACGGAATCTAGTACAGAAGGACAATATATTGTTAGAATTCATATTCTTTTAGATACTGAAGGAGAAGAGTACGTTACCGATGCAGGAAGAGAATATAGTTACACTAAGTACCGCGAAGAAACATATGGAACCTTTGTGGACCTTATATACAGTGGCTATGAAGAAGGTGTTACTTTCATTGAATACGATGAAGTTTTGCAAGTTATTCCATATGACGATGGTGAAGGACATTTATGTTACTCTAATTTCTGGTATCAGCAATCATATGTGCTACCTTCCGGTGTTGAGCACAAAAAGAAGACAAATATTGGATGTGAGAATTACCATAAATCTCCTCCAATTTGTTGGACTCCTT
>JAJMJJ010000310.1:0-22338 GCA_030568955.1 Geotrichum siamense (nom. inval.) | reverse complement strand
TTATTATTATTATTATTATTATTATTATTATTATTATTATTATTATTATTATTATTATTATTATTATTATTATTATTATTATTATTATTATTATTATTATTATTATTATTATTATTATTATTATTATTATTATTATTATTATTATTATTATTATTATATATATGCATATTTGTAAATATTTGTTGGAATTTGAATGACTTCGCTTTTTATACATATTTATGTATACATAATAGAATGAACATTTACCCAACATGCACTAAACTTTAATGAGAATTTTGTGTGTGTTAGTAAACAGATTTTGTCTACAGTAGACATAATTAAAGATCACTAAATTCCATTCCTACATTCCCATCCAACCACCTATTTTTATTTTTTCCTCTTCTTCTTTCTTACTGTATTCCAACTTTCCAACTCCCAGGATACAATCGTTTAAACAGTCTGTAGGTTATTCTCCTGCGATATAGAATTGATTTACTTGTAAATCTTCTTGAAAGTCGCTGATTGAATCCTTTTGATCCTTTTTGTTTGTTTGTTTCCAGTCACTCGTTAGGTTCAGTGTGTTATTTCAGTGGAACAATTACTCTATTCTCATCAATCTTGTTTTTTTCAATACATCATCAGAAACAAGAAGATACGGAAAGTGGAGATCCAAACAACTGAAAATGCAGAAAGTTGTAAGTTCAATGTTGTTATTGTTGTTGTTTTACTTTGTTTATCATTTGATTTTAAATGGATCACTCGATTTCTGTTTTGTGTCACACACATGGGCATGGCAAATACCGTTACGGGAACCGAGATCTTTTATAATATATTTTGCTTCGTTAATTGAATTTATGTTATGTTTCTAACTCTCGTTCGTTTATAGAATCGGCTCCCAAGAAGAAGAGCTCCAGGAAATGAAAATTCCAATTCAAGGATGCATTCACATACAAATAAATCAAATTCTCTAGGGAAATCAGGTCAGATTGTGAAATCACAACAAAGAGTTGTACTGGGGACCGTTACGAATGTTACATCTTTACCTACCAATTCCTCTACATCTCTTAAGTCGAAACTACCGAGTATACAGTCTTCCAATAGACAAGAAAAGTTGTTATCAAGACTGCGACAAAGAACTTTAGTTGAAAAAGAAGTGTCTGTTCAACATCCTGCTCCAACGCAAGAGAATTCTTTACCAGCCACTTCAAACACTCCGCATCATTCAAGTGATGACACAGAGATTGAGGAAGACACCTTATCAGTATTATCTCCAGAATCATCAACAATTATCTCTCCTAATTACAAAACAACGATTTGCTCTCATGGTCCAGCCAATCCTTCTGCGGTTGGTCCAGTATGGACACAAAATGATATAGAAGAACAGGAACGTTTGCATGTTATATTCTCACAAATGGCTGGCATTTTCGATGAAAATGACGAAGATACTTATGATATTTCAATGGCTACTGATTACCATCACGATATATTTCATTACATGCGACAACTCGAATTTAAATTTTTGTTAGACGCTAATTACATGAGTATTCAAAAGCAGATATCGTGGAGAAAACGAGCTAGTCTTATCAACTGGTTAGTGACAGTTCACGAATACTTCTGTCTCTTACCTGAAACTCTTTTCTTGTGTGTTCACTATGTCGACCGCTTTCTCGCACTAAAACCAATAGATGGTGAAAAACTTCAACTAGTTGGTATTGTTTCACTTCTATTAGCTGCCAAATATGAGGAAATATCATTTCCTACAGTCAAATCATTTGCGTCTCTAGCTCGTGATAAATACACAACTGACGAAATTATTCAAGCAGAACGATACATGATAAATCTTTTCGATTTTAGTCTCGGCTGGCCAGGGCCTATGTCATTTCTTCGACGTTCGAGTAAAGCTGATGATTACGACTCTGATATTCGTACTCTGGCGAAATATTTTTTAGAAGTAGCATTGATGGATAAAAGGTTTGTTGGTGCACCGCCTAGTTGGATTTCCGCTTGTTCTTATTATCTATCTATAAGGTTACTAAGAAAAGGTCCATGGAGTAAACATCATATTTATTTTTCGGGCTATAATGAAGAACAATTGAAACCTGGATTTACCATTTTGGTTGAATGTTGCAAACGTGGTGCTAGTCACCATAAAGCAGTGTTTGTAAAGTATGAATCAGCTAAATTTAAGCATGTTTCTACTCTTGTTGCTGAATGGATTTTAGACTTTGATTAAAACTTTTTACGCACATCTGTTGGATTGTTATTTTGAATAACCATCTTCACTAATTTCATTATTGGTCTTTACGATATTTTCATTTCATCTTTTTCATTAATTTTTTTAATTACCATTTCATCACATTCGTTCTATTTCCCACCTGTATGATTATGATATTATACATACATAAATACATATATGTACTTGGGGTTAAGTAAGTGTATATAGTATGTAGATTTGCAATTATTAGTAATTATTTTATTCATTAGAATTAACTAAAGAAACATATATACATTAAACTTTTGCCTACAAAATAAAATCAACCTATTCAAAATGCATAAGCAGGTTCTATGTTATAATATTTTCATTCATCACTCATCAATAACCGTCTTCCATTAGACGCGCTAGAAGGATTGTAAAACTCATCAATATCAATCAATGTATTATCATTCTGTTCACTCGGCAGCTCTTCACCATATGGATTCAACGAAGTCCCTTCTAATTTCATTTCAATTCTTTGATTTATCTTTTCTTGGTTAGATACCACCTTCTCGAGTACACCTTTAATAACATCTACTTCTGATGACAATTCTTCAACTGATTCTAAACATTTTTCAATTCTCTGGTCCACAACAGTCATTAATCTAAGTGCACTATCCAAAACTTCTTTTGACTGTTCAGAAAACCCTTGTACCATATTGACCAACTCTTCACGTACATGGACATCTTGTTCTCGATGATCGGTTTGTTTAGTTAGAAATTCGGAGAGAGTTTCGATAAAAGATTTTGTTCGACGATCAAAATTGGTGCACAGATTAATTGAGTCTTTTGATAATGATTGTGAACTTTTATGTAAATGGGAGGAAAGTTCAAGAAGTGTAGACGTTATGTCTGAAGAAGAAGATGTTATCCCCAAAGTTCGTGATTTAGAGATAGGAACTGTAGTAACTTCAGGATCTGAAATATAGGTATTGTGTATTTGAGTTTTTCGTCTCTTTCTATTGATGTGGTTAGAAGTGCTTGAGATTGACGGATTGGAAAAAGATCGTTTGGTTTTATGAGGATTTGATGTAGATTTCGACGGGTGACAATCATCTGATTCTGTTGGATCTGAAGAATCATCATCATTTTGAAGTGAATTCCACCAGAGAGAATCCATATTTAACAATATGTGGAAATATTTTTTTGGGAAAGTGATCTGACAATAGTCATAGAAAGAAGAAGGAGTAAAAGAAATAGTAAAGTGGTTCAGAGCTGTAATCAATAATTCCCAAATTTGGTGTGTGGAAAAATTTCCCCCGCAATATTTCAGGTACAGTACCATAATCTTGTGAATATTATTAACGTATTGTGGGTGGCTTCAAACTCCAAATGAATTACGATCTTACAAGTCTGAAATACAAATGAAATTAAATATCATTGCATAGTCTATTTATATATTGGTAATTCAAGCTAGAATATGATGTATGTGCTGATTATCAATAGAAGCAAGCTTTGAAATTTGTCTGTTTGCAGGAACACTATCATAGAGCTAAATCCATTAATTAAATTGCTTGAGACAAAAATGTATGATGGACTATAATAAATATGAAACTTCCCACCTTAATCGATAGTTTAGGTTTTTTAACATGTATCAGTTAATACATATTGGATGGCAAATAATAATGCTTTTTGATACAAGCACCAAATTGTTCAAGAACTACATAAGCATGAGCACTTATAGTCAAATGTCTATATACATTTGTACATATCTTTGAGAGGTTAAATCGGACGTATCTGGTAATAATACGATGACAGTAGAAATTATTTGAAATAAATCACAAAAGAGTAATCCGCACAAAAATAGTAATTTAGATCATTCAGCCGTGCTGTTTTGGAGAAGGTGAAATTATCTGAGTTTTAATTATTACCCAAAATGCTATTCATGCAGTAACATTTTAATTTGTCCTAACCCTGTATGTGGGAATTTGTTACAAAATACATTAACTTGCAGGTAAGTTGTAGAAAATTACTATATCCGGTAATATGAATGAGACTCTGTTCACTCAGAGCAGTGCCAGTGCATGTATGGCTGGGTCGAGAATACAAAAGTGGTTAGAACCATTACAGTGTTCATTTTGTTTTGTCTCTATTATTTTCGGATTTTTTTTTTCTTTTCTCTCTCTCATCCTAAATTTTCACTTCTATCATTTACATCTGGATTTATTCTCTCATATTTCATTTTACTGAGAACATTTTCATGTTACGTTTGAACTCGCCTAACATATAGAATTAATCTTGTAAGTGTTGCGCAACTTGTTTTCTGTCTACGACTTCAAAACTGAAACATATTGTAGTCAAAATGTTAACATTTTGCCTAGATGCCATGTTACCCAAGTTCAACAAAGGCAGTAACAACAACAGTCACAGCAGTAACAGGGACTCGACGGTTTCCTCTGTTATTCCACGAACTTCTAGCATCCTATCGGCAAAGTCAAATAGTTCTTCGAATGGTTCTGGGAATAGAGGTTCGATAAGATCATCAATATATTCAATCGATGAATCATCGACAGGAAGGTCTGCGACGAGTATTCTTTCGGAATATTCTTTAGATAAGCCACCAGATGATAAGATTGTGGAACAACAGTTTTTAGAATTAATCAACAAACGTGATTTTAAAAGTTTACCTAGCCATGTTATTGATAAAATGCTAAACTACGATTTGAAAAAAAAATGGATTTTGATTCACCAAGATGCCTTGACAGAGCAGAATAACAAAATGAAATGGAAGAAAGAAAAGTCCAACATGTCACCCGAATGGTATGTAAGAAAGATCATGGAAAATTCGGTTTCTCAACGAGAGCTGGGAAATTTATGGGTGTCTTTACGAACAGAACCCGTTCAATGGGTCTTGTGTTTTATTGAAAATCAAGGTTTTGTGGCCTTACTTACTGTACTTGGACAGTTGAATAGAAAAGCGGAAGGCTCTCTAGATAGAGAGTATGATCTGGTAAAATGTATTAAAGCTCTGGTAAATTTAAAAGATGGTGCAGATCATGCCATTGAAATACAGAAAACTGTCCCCACCATTTTAGGATGTATGTTTTCAAATCGCTTAGCTACAAGAAAATTATCAACGGAAGTTCTAGTATTCTTAGCTCATTGGAATTCTCCAAAGGGCCAGAAACAAATACTGGATTCTTTCGAAAACTTAAAGGTTCAAACAGGCGAATTTAATAAGTTCGAATCATGGTTAAGAGTGGTTGAGAGTACGTTGGAAGGAAGAGGAAAGTTGGGATCACTGGTCGGTGCGAGTGAAGAAATTAGAACGGGTGGACCTGGTGTCGAAAGCTTACTCATGGAATATGCTCTGTTCACAATGTTCTTGGTGAACGCTTTGGTCTCTGAAGCTTCTGATTTAAGAATCCGAATTCATATTAGATCTCAATTTAAAGCATGTGGTCTTCCCAGAATTGCAGTAAAGATGCAACAGTTGTCATACGATCCTTTACTGGAACAACTACGCAAGTATGATGAATTTGCTGCTCTCGATTACAAAGATCTGATAAACACTGAGCATGAAGAAGATGTTAGAAATATGGATGATCCAAATGAGATTGTCCAAGAAATTTGGTCTAGAGTAAAAGAGACATCGGCAGAGAGTTATTTCTTATCAACCATGCAAAATTTCTTGTTAGTACGTGAAGACCCTACGGCAGAAGGTGCAAGAATGTTTCAACTTGTTAACGCACTTCTCTCACATGTAGTCAGGGACAAAATTAATCCAGATTCTGATCTTAACAATACTTTAAATTTTTCCGTGCAGTCAATTTTAGACAGATTACAAACAGATGAGCAGGCAAAACGTGCTTTGATGGAAGCGAGAGAAACTTTAAAAGTTGCAGAAGCTGCTAAAATTGAACGTGATCATATGCAACAACTACTTAATCTTGGTGCAGATGGTATGGTAGGTAGATTAAACAAAGAATTAGACGAAACTAAACATATGCTAAGATTACAACGACGAATGAATGAGAATCTTCAACAAGATCTTGCTGAATTAAAACAGAACCATTATCAGGAACTTCAAAATCAAGAATTAGAAATCCGAGAACTTTACATGATACTAAAAGAAAGTCGAAAAAATGATTCCATTCCATTTGGGTCTGGAGCAGGAATATTAGATCGTGAAAAACTGGCTACTAAATTAGAAGCTCAATTAGCTCGGCAGAAAAAAGAATACCAATATGATGGGGTTAATATCGAACCTTCCCCACGACTTCGAAAGCTACGTGATAAGATGGAAAGTCTTCAGGCACAGGCCAGAGAGTTGGAAATGACTGATTTCAGTGCTTCTTCTTTAAAACAAGCTGGATCGGAACAAAGTACAGGTAACCAATTTTCTGCTAATGCTAGTGTTCACTTATTTGAAGAACGAAATATTAGATTAAAGAGACTGCAAGAACTTCAAGAGGAGTCGAATTTAGTTGCAAAATCATTACAAGACGACTCTGATCAACTTGACAGTAATTTCATTCCTTTTGCTGGTATAAACTCTCCTAAAACGATTATTATCGAAGAAGAAAATCAAGCTTTGCCCTACTTGGGTGAATTGAAATCTAGAGTTAAACGCTCTTCTTCCGCAACAATAAATTCAGCTTTACAAAAATCAGAAAGGCCTTCTCGCAGAACTGCCAGTGCTCATGCACCTGCAGGTAATAAGATCTCTACGAAAAAAAGTGGTCACAAAACTAATGGATCAAGGTCTTCTAGTTCCTCCAAGCAAGTAAAACAAGAAATTGGCGATGACTCTCCAGATGATTTCAATAATCCAACACAACCCCCTCCTCCTCCACCACTACCGCCATCTTTATCATTCAATGGACCCCCTCCACCACCACCTCTTCCTGTGCCTGCATCGAATATTCCTATGCCTCCTCCTCTACCAGCATCTTTAATTTCTGGATCACCTCCACCTCCACCATTACCCGCTTCTCTTATTCCTAATTCATTACCACCACCACCACCTCCTCCTCCTCCTCCTCCCCCTCTTCCTCTTCCAGGACTTGGAATGAATACCCCACCTCCTCCTCCTGGACCGCCACCTTTACTCGGTACTCCTCCTCCTCCAATTCCTGCATCAACTTCTTCTACGCCTTTGTCTACATCAGCTATTCCTAGTCCGACTTCTGCGACAACAGGTTCTGGAATCCGACCAAAACGCAAGCTCAAACAAATGCATTGGGAGAAACTTGACAAAGTGGACCATACTGTTTGGGAATTTGGAGTTGATGTTGAATCTTCCATTGCTGATGAATTATACCACAAGGGCATTTTTGATGAAGTTGAACGAATATTTGCTGCGAAAGAAATTAAGCGGATGACGGTTAAAAAGAAAATTAAAGAAGATAAAATATCGTTTTTATCAACAGATATATCTCAACAGTTTGGAATTAACTTGCATATGTTCTCTAGTGATTCCGTTGATCTTTTGGTAGAAAAAGTGTTGGCATGTCATCCTGATGTTATTGATAATCCCAATGTTCTTGAATTCCTTTGTAAACCTGAATTAACAGATGTTACGAATACTATGATTAGAAATTTCCAACCATACAGTACTGATTGGTCTCGAGATAATTACGAAAAGCCTGAAAAAGATCCTAGTGATCTTGCTCGAGCTGATCAAATTTACCTTGAATTATGCTACAACTTGCAGCATTATTGGAAATCAAGAATTAGATCAATCTTGGTTATTTCTACATTTCAGAAAGATTATAACGATTTACTCGGAAAGCTGCAAGCTTTGGATAATGCCTGTGAATGTATCAAAAATTCTTCGAATTTTAGAAAACTTTTGGAAATTATTTTAGCAGTTGGAAACTTTATGAATGATAGTTCCAAGCAAGCTAGTGGATTTAGACTTGGAACACTTCAAAGGTTGGTTTTTACAAAAGATGAAAATAATACTATGACATTTTTACACTATGTTGAGACAATTGTCCGAAAAGTCTATCCTGAAGTAGAAAACTTTATTGAAGAACTTAAGGATGCTAGTAGTGTTGCAAAATTATCTGTTGATCAGTTGAAGAACGATTGTAATGAATTTATGCAAACTATTAAGAATTGTCAAACATCTGTTGATATCGGAAATTTGAGCGACCCTTCTAAACTTCATCCAAAGGATAAAGTTTTGGCATATGTTCTTAATCGACTTCCTGAAGCACGTACCAAGCGAGAAAATCTTAATGATCAGCTCAGTACTACTATGACAGAATTTTACAAGCTCATGAGGTTCTACGGTGAAGATTCCACTGATACTGGGGCAGTCATTTCCTTCTTCAGCAAATTTGCTAATTTCATACACGAATACAAAAGGGCTAAGCACCACAATCTACAGAGAGAAGTGGAAAACCGAGCGTATGAAGCGAGAAAGAAACTAATTGAAGGTTCTAAGAAGTCTGATGCAGATTCTTCTGTTTCTGTTAGTGAAAGCAATAAGGTTATGGATGC
This sequence comes from Geotrichum siamense (nom. inval.), assembly GCA_030568955.1. Classification (NCBI taxonomy): domain Eukaryota; kingdom Fungi; phylum Ascomycota; class Dipodascomycetes; order Dipodascales; family Dipodascaceae; genus Geotrichum; species Geotrichum siamense (nom. inval.). Next base: position 13,655 of record JAJMJJ010000310.1, on the reverse strand, counting down.
ACTTCTGGAAAAGTTACGAGCAGCTGGACCTTCTAATGACGCTACGAGTGCCAGACGTCGAGCTGCTGCTAGAAAGAGCATGGCAGATCAACGGCGAGAATCAGATAAATATGATGCGCCTGAACCTCTAGTTTCAGCGACTGTGTCGCTGTACAATGTATCAAACTCTGAAACCCAGCAAGAAGATGATCAAGTTTCAGTTTCAGTCAATTCCTCTTCTTCTTCTATACATAGAACTCGAAGATCTTCATTATTACCAAAGATTGATGTAGATGACGTTGGTGGACGAGCAAAACAATTACTTGATGAACTGAGAAATGGAACATCGCCCACATCATCTACATTCCCATCTACCAATTCTAGTACTACATCCGTGAACAGAAGTATGAGTGTCAATATTACTTCATCTAGTAGCAAACTTGCAGAAATGAGAGCTCGACATGCTAATCGGCGAAAATCAGGCATTGAGCATCGTCATACATTCCCTGAATCCTTGACTCCTGAGCCTTCTAAAAGTCCTGATATCACTATTGATTTAACAGAAACTAATGAAAATAGAAGAGAAAGTATTTCTGAAGAGGATGATGAGTCTGCATTAAATGGTAATGTATTGAGCAATGAAGGAAGTATTAAAACTGACGAGGATGAAAAGCAAAGTATCAATAATGATATAGTAGTAGAGGAAGACTATCAGGATAAAAAGGAAGAAAGGAATGATGACGATGATGATGTTGACGAGGTGGAAATTGTCCATGTGGATGAAAAAGATGTATAATGAATTGTTTTGTTTTTTCTTATTTATTTTTTGTACTTGTTTCATGAATCGATGACTTTTATGTTTGCTTTAAAATGTTTACTTTTGGGGATAATTTTATACTATTACCAGCTAGTAATTCATATCTATGAATATGTACAATATATAACTACTAGGAACAATGTGGATGAATGTAGAGAGAAATTTGGGTTTTGGAGGTTGAAAAATGGGCCAACACGAATTTGGAAAAAAAAGTGGATTGTCAGTGGAGTAGAATCGTATAGCACCAAAAGTAAACACATGCATATATTTCTATAAGCCAATGTGTACCACACAGTCATTCCTATATCAGCAAACGCTAAATTTTGTTTTTTTTCCCATACAGCTTTTTTGCCTTCATCTTTAATCAAAAATAAACATTGATGTATTTGATTCTTACGCCATGAAGTTGATACCAACCTGTCTCTTTGTATCAATTACTGCAGCAAACTTCTTGGTACAGCTTAATCCCAGGCAAACTATAGAAGAGTTTTTCTATAAATATCCTTCCATTCATCATGAAGTTTCTAAAATATACTCGTTTGGAACTTTCCTAGGAGTGTCAGGTAACTTCCAGCTGAAAACTTTAGAGTTGCTAAAGACTTTAACGGATGAGGTAAGTTTGGTTGTATATGAAGTAATGTAGTAATATATCGTTTGACTAACTTAAGCACAAATAAAAATTTACTGTTGAAAAAGGTGATTTCCATGACTCCAGATGTGTCGATTGTAGCAAGTGGATCCGATTTAGCAGAGCAGACTGTGGCACCAAGACACTTAGCTAGGATTTCACAAAGACAACGATTGCATTGGGAAGGTATGATCGTGCTGTGTGATTATTTTGAATATTAACGGACATTAGAACTAATATTTTGATAGATAAACGATACAGATATACAACGAATTTCCCAAATGATGTAATTGTGTATGTCTTGGATACTGGCGTGTACGCAGCTCACCCTGACTTGGAAAATCGTCTTATTTACAGCATAGATTTGACACAAGAAGGATTGGGGGACGCAAATGGACATGGTAAGTTAATTCTGTCATATAGATAAAATAGAAATTATGAAAAGAAGGAGACTAACATTTTAAAATGTATATAGGTACACATGTAGCAGGGTTAATTGGGTCGCGGACTTTCGGTGTTTATAAACAAGCTAAAATGGTTGATTTAAAGGTACTTTCTGATACAGGAGCTGGAAATCTTTCTACAGTTTTAGAAGGTATAGAATTTATGGTCCATGAGTATCGACGTACACGTCTTCGGTCCATAGCCAACCTGTCAGTGGGAGCTGGGTACAACTACTTGTTAAATAATGCTGTTGACATTGCTGTTGATAGCGGCATACCAATTGTAGTTGCTGCAGGAAATACTAACGACATTGCTTGCAGCTATTCCCCTGCAAGTGCTTCTGGTGCCATTACTGTTGGGGCCATAGATGATCGTTATGATTCCATCGCATCATTCAGTAATTGGGGTAGCTGTGTAGACATTTTTGCCAGCGGAGTTTATGTGACCAGTTTAGCTACAAAACAAGGTAATGGAAGTCTAACATTATCAGGAACTTCCATGTCAGCACCTATCGTTACAGGAATATTGGCCTCATATATGGCAGCGGGCTATGATTCGGAAAGTGCAATTGAACGATTGTTTGCATATGCAACATTCAATGCAATCCCTAGATCCTCAATCTATTTAAGACCAAGAACAGTGAATTTAATTGCATATTATGAAGTTATTCATGATGGTGAAATTTAGAATCTGTTGTAAAAAAGAAAGTAAAGTGTAAAATTAAAGAAAAAAAAATAATGAGAAAACTGTACAAATATCAAATGCATATCTACATATATGTACATAGATTAAAGAATTGGGTTGAATTGTAAAGTGTTCTTGGAAAAAAAAAGAAAAAATGATGAAAAGACTAATGATGTTTATTATTGTAATCAGTTGTGATGAGAAAAATGTTGGTTTGATGTAATTCGTATAGTTGATGTAATTCGTATAGTTGATATATTTATATAAAAGTATTTGATTATAATTTTGCATACCTCAGTTAAGCTTTAACGGAAGTAATTCAGCAAACTTAACATAGTCAAAAGAAAATTAATAAATACGTGTAGCGGTAAAACAAAAAGCAAAAAATAAACGCACAACAAGCAAAAGAATAAAATAAATAATTGTCGAGGATGAAAGAAGTTCTATAGAGTATTCGTAGAAAAAGTGCTGCCATCTTAATTAAGACCATATTTAGACAACAACAATCTCAATTTAGCAATATCAACCAAAAGACATTCGACACCATTTGGTTCCGATTTTCTATTTCCATAAGAAGAAAAAGAAGAATCAATATCCTGAACATCATGTAGTTCAAGGACCAAAAGACAAAAGTCGGATAGATTGAAAAAGGAATTGTCAACGAAATTATTGTCCCAAATATTTTCGAGAGTTCGAGATAAGTTGTTGAAATAAGAGGAGAGATGGATGAAGATGTGGTTAAGATGGAGGAAAGATGAGGATAGGGCAATAGATTTGATAAAGAGGTAGGGGAAAGACGTGGGGTAAGTTGTGGGGATATGGAGAGATTGAAGAGCAGGGCAGGATTTAATGATGTTTTGGAAATGATGGACGTAGTAGTATTCTTCAGAACCGTCAGGAGGAGAGAGGGACAGATGTGTAACAGGATGGAAATATTGATAATATTTGTGAAGATGAAGAATAGAGATTTGAAAATTTATACGAGTTATGTTTGGATTATGCGAAAGAATTGCTTGAGTAACAAAGGCATGTTGAAGGTCTTCACCAATTCCACCTTGGAAAGTTATATCAATGCTTTGAAGATTTCTGAATCCTAAATATTGAGGGAAATGACGAGGGGTAGGTGAAAAATAGTCGAGAAACATTGAAAGGTGTTTAATATTTTGTAATGGACTTGCTTCTTGAGGTGTACCTTGGTAATATTCAAATAGAAGACCGCTACAGCTTAGTGATTCCAGAGTAGAAGGCAGCCATGCGCATGAGAAAGGGATATTGGTTCGAGATAGAGGGAAAGATCGTGAGAGGTCAAGAGCTCTTAGAGTATTAAAATGACAAAATGGATGAATTATTTCATGGGCTATTGACAAATCGACAATTCTCAAAGCATCCAATCGTGACTTTTCACTTGCTATCAATTGCGTCCAGGAATCAGCCTGTAGCGAAACACTACTAACAGTGACATTTGAAGGTACTTGCAGATCCAAAATCAAATATTTTCCATCAATTGAATAATCCATATCCAAAACCTTAATGTGCCGTAGTCTACACATATATTTAGGATTGATCAAGTTCATAATACTCACTCCAGAAACAACTTTATTTGTACCACCGCTAACTACAGTAACACTGGCATTGTGTGCTTGCAATGAAAAAATCAACGTAACTACATTCTCCAATCTATTCAACGAAATTGTCAACCCATAATCCAACCCTATGTTTCTTCCATTCTCGCCATGCTGCAATCTATAAACCAACCTCGATTCTTTCCTCCTCCGTTCCTGCTCCTCCTTAAACTTTTCCAAATACCACCCAAAATCAAACTTATCAAATGCAATTTCTCCAATCACGTCAGCCATCTTTCGACATGTCAAATATAAACTGTAGCATGGTTTCTTCGATACCCATCCAACAGGTCCATTATTGTAATTAATAATATCATTGTGAAAACTAGAATTAAATTCCTTTGTAGCTGTTAAAATGTAGCCACCATAGTGGTTGGGTTGAAGCAATCGGATAACAATTTGGGTAAGAATCTCTGGTGGTAGATTCAGTAATTGCATTTGGAATCGATTAGTGGGGAAAGTTGATTATTTAGTTGATTGCAAATAACAAATATAAACAAGGCCAGCCTTACTATATAAAACGCCGTGTAGAGAGTTCTATATGCACAGTGTATGTAATAAATTAGGTGTTACATAATAGCTCTCTAATCATAGCATAACACAAAATATGTCCCATGTACATCATTAAAGTTGTATGGAGGGCTACGATAGATATTTTAGTGGGGAAATTTTATTATCAGCCAATTTACTGCTTGTAGCAATAAAAGAAAGAGAGTAAAAAATACCCCCGGTAATATTTGAAACAGGATAAGAGAACATGGGGAAAGATAATTTGAGAAAGCAAGAACCGCTGTGCGTGTTTTTGTTGTCTGCAAAAAGTCCTGCGTTGGGATATCAAATAACCCGAGTCCCGAACATTTCAAAGGTAATTTACGTGGGGAGAAAATTGGGAAGTTTTATCGAAAACCATCCAACGGTTTTTTTATTACTCCCAAACAGTACGGCTGTTATGCCATTTGAAGATTATAGAGGTTCCCATATGACCCTGGTACTGAACACAGCATAAATTTGTTCGATTGTTTTCTTAAAAAGAATATATATGTATACATATAAATTTAAATTGTTTCGCCCTTGTTTTTTTATTTTTTTTTTCTTTCTTTCTTGTTTTTGCATTATTGCATTTTTATTTTAATTCATTCTTCTATCTCTGAAACATTCTGCATTTTATTAGTTTCTGTGATTTATTTATTTTTAAAGCAAACCTACACATTCTCATTATCCATCAACATGTTCAGAAACAAATTGGCATCTAAGGCTCTTTTGAATAAAAGATATATTTCAAAATCAACTTTTAACTCGTCTTCTGCCGCGCCTGCTGTGGCAGCTCCTGCAACTGTTGCTTCTAAGCTTGCTGGTGGCGTCAATACTTCTACTACTACTCCTACCAATATGTCCAAAAGATTGGTGGACCCTTCTAAATCACCTGAATTCCTTAAATCGCTCCCAGCCTTGGATTTACTTTCGTTGACTGGAATTGCAGGTATGACTGCCTCTCCTGCTTTAATCAAGGCATCTACAAAAATTATGAAATATACACCTAATGCTCTCATTAAGCAATTTGTATACCCCATATATTGTGGAGGTGAGACTTTTGATGAGGTTGTGGCTACTGGTTCGAAGCTTTTGAAAAGAGGATTCGGAAACATGATGATTTCCTACTCTGTCGAAGATGCTGAAGGTTCTGCCGGTTCTAAATTGTTAGATAAAGCCGTAGACGAAATTATTAAATCTATTGACCAAATCTTGGTCAAGCATTACGAAAATGCTGAGAAAGCTTACAAGGAAGGATCTATCTCTCAACCTCCTATGTCTGGTTACATTGCTTTAAAACCCACTGGACTCATGGCCAACGCTGCCAACTTGCTGAAGAACTATAACAATCCTGAATATGCACAACAGTGGGAGGCATACTTAGATACTTGCCGTAAGATTTGTCAATACACTGTGGATAATGCTATGGGGAAAGCAGTTATTGTTTTTGATGCGGAAAAAAAGTTGCTTCAACCTGGTGTTTACGAGGCTCAAAGAGTCATGATGAGAGAGTTCAACAAAGATGGTAATGTTGTTGTTATGGGCACAGTCCAAATGTACTTACAAGACTCAATCAAGCAACTCGAACAAGACTTTGAAGATGCCAAGAAACACGATTACCAAGTAGCTTTCAAATTGGTCAGGGGTGCTTACACTCACAGCGAACCTGACAGATGGAACGTCATTCACAAAACCAAAGCCGAAACGGACGCTTCATACAACAAGGGTGTTTCCATGATGCTCGACAGTATCATTGATGGCTGGTTCAATCCTGGCAAAGGTCCTCTCTCAAACGGTCTTCCCATTGCTGGTCGCGTCGTCGTTGCTTCCCACAACGAAGAATCCATGACCCTCGTCGACCGCCGTCTCAGCGACATCCCTTCCGAAATAGTCGATCTCACCCACAACGAATCTGTCGTATTTGGTCAACTCATGGGCATGGCCGAAGACCAAGGCTCTGAACTTTCAAAACGTGGCCGCAAAGTCTTCAAATATGTCCCTTGGGGTCCTACCAAAGAAACTAAAGAATATCTAATTAGAAGATTGGAAGAAAATGGTGATACCGTCAATGTTGGTGGTTGGCAATTCGTCAAATATGGATTGGCTGAATTTAAGAGAAGATTGCTATAAAAGATTCCAAAAAAATAATGAAGATAAATGTATGCCTCTACCTACTACTGTGGGTACAGCCTTTTATGGCTTTGCATTCATTTTTGGGAAGTCGCAGGTAGGGTATACCAGATGTGCATATAATAGATGTAACTAATAATCAGCATCACATTTATTATTTTCAAGAAAATATAATAATATATCTAAAAATTTTTCTGCATATTACACAACTCAACCAGTAAAGATGCAAAGTTGCCTATTTTTTTTTTTTTTTGGAGGAGGAGGAGGAGGAGGTGGTGGTGGTGGTGGTGGTGGTGATTTCTACTATAAATCAAGTCATTAAATTACATTTTTACACTAATTTCCTATTAATATTTTAAAATAGTTTACAATTCATCCTTTTCTTTAGAATTCTTCTTTCCTTTCTTACCCTTCTTTGACTTCTTTGACTTCTTGGGCTTAGAAGCAGCAGCTTCCTTACCGGCAATACCATCGACTTTGTGGGTACCGTTATCTCTAATAAATTCATTAAGAGCTTCAAGAGTACGGGCACCTTGGTAAGTGATGGGAGAGTCCTTCTTGCCAGCAGGGAAAAGCATAATTGTGGGGTAGCCTTGAATAGGAACGTCAATTTCATTGGCAGTGTGATCAACCTTAGCAATAGAAACCTTGTCCTTAAGATCAGTATCAAAGAATAATTCACCAAGCTCATCATAGATAGGTGCGAGCTTCTTACAGTGACCACACCAAGGAGCATAGAATTCAATCAATACATCCTTGTTGTCATCCTTAACAATTTCTTCGTAGTTGTGTCCGACAACAATATAAACAGGACCTTCTTGAGATTCAGGCAAAGGATCTGACTTGACAGTAGGATCAATTTTACCAGAAACGAAATCCTTAACAAATTCAACAAGTTCTGCAACAGTCAAATCCTTGTCTTGAGGGAAGGGATACTTACGGTTGCTCTCCATATCATGGATAGCAAAAGCAGGGAATATTTCCTTGAGATTGACATTAGGTGCATGAGAACCAAATTGAGCAGCATTGATAAGCCCAATGTTGAGAAAAGCTTTATTATCTTTGGCAACTTCGTAAAGAGCCTTTTGATACTCATCATGAGTCTCATCGGAATCATAAAACAAGTAACCCAAAGGCAACTTGGCAGACATGTAACCACGGAAAGTATCAGGTGAAATTTCACCAGCAGGAGGAATACCGGCACGAATAATTTGGAGGTTAAGATTATCCTCTGAAAATTCAAAATATTCACCAGCATTAGATGCATCATAAACACTGGGGGTATCGAGATCCTTAGAGAAGATGACAATGGCAGGGAGAGAAGTGACACCAAGAGTTTTTGCAAACTCAATATCATTCGAGTAACCAATGTTATATTCGTGGTGATTGGTATCGGCAACAGCAGCGAAAGTGGTGTTCGATGAGCTGTCATCAAAGAAACCGATGACGGAAGTACCGTCTTGAGACTTAAAGTCATCAAGAGTTTCGGCAGTGACTTTAACACTTGAGGGAACAAGTTCCTTGGACATGTACTTGACGATATCGTCGGCAGTTCTACCGCCGTTGTATTGAGACTTTGAATCAAGGGACTTGAAAACATATAGGGTGGGGTAGCCTTGAACCTTGTGTTCAGCACATAGAGCTTGATTTTGATCACAGTCAATTTCAACAAGATGAATATCCTTATCCTTTAACTCTGTGGCAGCTTGTTGAAATTCAGGACCAAGACGCTTACAGTGGCCACACCAGGTGGTAAAGAACTTGGCAAGAACAATAGGGTGTTCTTCGATGAACTTTTTGAAATTTTCAGTAGATTCACTACTAAGATCAACGACATCAGAACCTTCACTAGCAGCAGCAAATGAAGACAACGAGATTAGCGCTGTAAGGAAGTAATTTGAAAACTTCATTTCTTATATATCTTTGATTGACGGAATTGATGTACAAAAAGAAAGAAGAATGATGAAAAAAAAATTAAGAAGGGGGTAGAAAAAAATATTATGTCAGGGAAAAGAATTTACACGTAACCTTCCAAAGTTTGATGGGGGCAAAATGTGTTAGTTTTTCAATCCTAAACTTAAACATTCTGAAATTTAAAGTTACTTCCTTTAAGTTCGATTCTGGACTAAAACACTTTGTCCACTCTATTTTCTTTCTTGAATATTGCATACTGCCCACATTTCACTAAGTAGAGTTGATCATCTTATCCTAACAATTTAACCAAGGAGATTGACGACATCTGAGTACATACGTATGTACATACATGTACAACTATGTAGAGAGGGAGATGATGTAAATGTTGGACTATTCCCTAAACAGAGTACGTGCGTACACATAGTATCAAGAAAAAATCATTGCCATATTCACATTCTAAAGATATCTCAGTTACCAGTCCATTCATATTTTCATTTTGAACCAACCCCCATTTGCTGCTTCCAGGAAATCGATGAACTAATTTTAACATTGGCGTCTCCCAGATTTGAACACAGGATATGTAGATTGGGTGTACGTGTACCCTCTAATAGTAAAACTAAAAAAATGTGGGATTTCTTTTTTTTTATTATTGGTTTGTCCCAACCTTCCTCCCAACCTGAAAATTTACACTGGTTTCCCGCTTCGCTCGAATTGAACAAAACAAGATATCCACACGATGGCTAAAACCAATAGACAACTTCTTTCACACGGAACGAAAATCTATGCATCAAAAAAGAATAAACATGGAGTTGATGAGGTTAAATTTGATAGCAGTTCCAGAGCGTACGTCTTTTAACTCCCCTCCAAAATACAGACATCGGTAGATCTTTACTAACTTAGAATGCATGTCAATAGAGAATATCTAACTGGGTTTCATAAACGAAAATTACAGAGAAAAGAGAAAGCTGCTGAATATAATAAGAAGAAGGCACATGACGAGCATTTGGCCGAGAGAAGAAGGGTAAGTTGATTTAAGTATTCATTTGTGTGTTGATACTGGTTTCTAATGTTGTTGTGTGACATAGCTGAGAGAGGATAGAAAGCATAATCTTGCTGCAGATTTAGATCGGTTTAATAAAAAGATGAAGGAAATTGCTGAAGAAGAGGACGACTGGGGAGTAAAACCAAAATCAGTATCAGAATCGGATTCGGATTCTGAATCCAAGGAAGAACAACAAGAGATTGTACATGAAGAACAAGTATACGTGTCATCCGACAAAGAAGATGAAACACATGTGCAAATTGATGCTTTAGAAGATTCTATTTCCAGCACTGCTAAATTAGTTGAACAAGTAGTCCCACGTCTCGAATCGAATTCCACTTCATTACATGACTCAATTTTCGGCGGCACTATTGAACAACAAGAAGCTGAAGAAGAAGCTGCAACCCAAGCAGAAAGAAATAAAAAGAAAAACGAAAAGAAACCCAAGAAGAAATTTCGATATTTAACAAAAACGGAACGGAAAATGAAGGTGGGGAAAGAAAAGGGAAGAAGCAAAGAAAAGAAAAGAAGAGGTAATTCGAAAAAGTAGCGACAACAAAACATAATATTTTAAATTACCACTCGAGTACGTACAGCATCTGAACTCGGTATGGACAATTGCAAAAATAATGTAAAGAGTATTGATAAATAGTAAAGAAAATGTAGACAAGTATTCATTCCTTCGCTTAATTTTTTTCTTCGTTCAGCACGATTCAAAATCCGTCAAAACTATTAAATGGCAATTATTTTTTTTGATGATTGTACTGGACATTAAAAGTTTCAAATGTTTGTACATCATACTAATATCAAAAAGTACATAGCATTCTTTGGAGTGATCTGAAGATTTTCATATCGTTGTTGTTCCAATATACATTGTTGTTGGCAAGTTAATTAAATTGATGGCTTCAGTAATAATGGAAAACCCTGACATGACAATAAAAATTGTTCACTATAGTAACATCAATCTCCATTTTAAATATTCTTGTTGATCAACTAAGCAATAGTACTTTTTTTTTTTTTTTGAGGTTGTGAAAATGTTTTTAGTTACACAAATTTGTATAATAATGAATCTTTTGATGTTAAGCAGAAACTGGAAGTTGTCTTAGAATGAAAAGACTGAAAATTTTATTTTTTTAGCTAAACTGATATCATCAGCTCTGCAGTCAATGGTATCATAAATTGTTTTATTTCGTGAACTTTCAACATTTTAAGGCATAGAAACTACAAATGTTTGAGAAGGAAATAAAGAAGATCTGAGTTTGATGAAGAAAAAAGTTTTAATACTATTTTGTTAAGCAATGCTTTTGAATTGTCATAGTTGGGATATTATAATGGAGTACAAGATATTAATAAAATATGATCCAATTCTTTTCTTTACAAGTACATGGTATCAGGATATTAGTTTTTAAATCCTTAATTAAGAAATATTACCTATTTTGGACATTTTAGTTTTATTGGGATCGATCAAACAGTAGGGCAGATTTATGACAGCCTAATGGACATTCGACGTTGTATTACAAACGTCATAATATTTTGAATATTTTTTATGTGAAAAAATTTTCTAATTAATACATACACTGGTATGTAAATTTGATGTGTACATACTAAAGATAAAGTCTATGAATGTGTAGAAATATTACTGACATATATAACAACATTTGAAGGTTAATTTGTAGTATCGATTTATTAATTATGCTCTAGAAGTATACTATTACGTAGTAAAATAAATAATTTCAAGGGGTGTGTTGTAGAGAATTACTGTAGAAATATGGTAGTAGGAGTCATTCGTTCTGGTGTTTTTGAATTAAAATTATGACCCGAATATCCTCTCCTCCCCCCCTCACTGACTCCCCTTGTATCAGTACTACAAAGGTTGTGTGGGGAGCTTTTTGTGTGCCAAGTAAACATGAACGATAAATTATTTGTGTATTACTTATCATATGATAAACATAATAAAAACTAACCCAGAGATTTTACTTTTGTATAAAAACATGTAATTTTCGGATTTCTTAGCACGCAAAAGTTTTTAACATAAAATTACTCAAAAATTACATAAACACCATAGCAAAATAAAGCTAAAAAAGTGTATTATATGTATACATGTACATAGTCATTGGCGGCATCGGGCAAATTATCGCCGAGGAAAAATAGACAAAAATGACCGGAGTTTGGTTGTTGATTTTAAATATTTTATTTTTATTTTTATTTTTTTTTACCTGCGAGTTATACTCCAGATATGACAGGTTGGGACATATGGGGCCATGGGGAAAACCAGAAACCAGATGTACCGTGGTAGGTGTGATATAATTAGGATGCTAGGCGCTGCAATGGAATGCATGGATTTTGGATGGAAAATGCCGACATAAATGTGCTCTATCCCAAGTTCGAACCATGATTATGAATTTTTGAACTCTCTTCAACCATCCTTGAAAGTGTGTGTGTGTGGATGGGATTAACCACAAGGGGTTTCATGTTTTTGTTGTTACTGTAGAGAGTAAAGGTATGTATTTACTTTGTGGTAGATATAAATTACTGCCCAACATCTCCTATAATCCTACTACCACCACTGTAGAGATAGTAACCCAATTATGGGGTGATAAACTAAAATTAGGTTACACACGGCTTTTGACATTGTTTTGGTTCAGCCGCGAGTAAGGGAAAAAAATCTCACACGACTTTTGACAATCGATTTGATTCTTTTGTAAACACGCTGGGTACGGCAAAATCGCCTTCAAAAAAGGATACCGAGGCCTTTTTTTTTTTTTTTCCTTCTGTGCTGCTTTCGTGTTAAATACAAATAGTTAGTAGGGACGGATAAACTTTTTAGCCGTTTTAAATATATTCTACATTATAACAACATGACACATACAGGAAACAATTGATAGTGGTAGCAGTAGATATCAATGTATGTGTATGGTTTAAGTAAACGGTGATGTGGAAGAGAGAAACACCGTGAAAAACGGAATTTTTGGTTCTTCGAGACCTGAAATTTTTTAACAACCGTTCTCGGCGCATATATCGTGGACCAATCAGCACGGCTTTTACTTTTGACCAACTGCCAAACTGGTTTTTTTCCGGGCAGCCGCGTGAAAATTTCTGTTGATTTTGAAAACTTGAGGTTTAATGCATCTACAACATTTTCATCTTAGTCAGATTCAGGGCAGTTGCACAATTGGATTTATTTGAACAAACAAATTGAATAGAAAAGGCAGTTTGTTGTTGTTGCTGAAGAAATTTAAGTTGTTTCTTTCTCAGCCTCCCCCTTTCCAGCCGCATTGGTGAAGATTGAAATTAGCCGTGTATGGTTCAAGCCGTGTTAATCCAGCCCTGCCTCTTCCCACAGTAATTATGAACACTCTCTAGGTATTTATCAGAACGTAATTAAAAGCCGCATCTAGCACGTGAAAGGAGCCAATAGGAAATGGCTCAAAGCCCTTCTTCTGGCTGCTGGTGGTGGAAATGGGTGCGATGAAAATAGAAAAAAAACAAACTCCTCAACAATTATTTTTTTTTTTCTTTTCTATCCCCTTACTTTTCTTCATCTATTCGTGTTCGCGTTATTTCCATTTTCTTCTTTTGATTACTTGATTCGTGAAAATGCATAACGTATTGTCAAATATGTTTCGTTCATTACCTCTTCATTACGAGGGCCGCACTATGCAGGTCAACCAGGACAATAACACAGCACGAGATCATGATGGTTTAGCAACATTATCGATCGCTGCTGATCATCAAAGGAAAACAGATGAGCGAGGTACAATTGGTGATTCTACTAAAAATCCACAAAGTCTGGTACCGACAAACCAAATCCATCCTGCTTTCTTAGCTGCTACTGCTTCTGCAACAGTATCCTCAGGTCCTTCG
>JAJMJJ010000309.1:0-22398 GCA_030568955.1 Geotrichum siamense (nom. inval.) | reverse complement strand
TTTTTTTTTTTTTTTTTTTTTTTTTTTCTTCAAGATGAAGTAAAACGTTTTAGTCATTATCAAGAAGAAAAATAATCTTAGGGTCGCCTGTAGTTTTACTTTTGTTAAAGAGAAATTAGCTTGTGGATAAGAAAATTATATAAATAACGTATTTTTTTTTATGAAATCTATTCATTCTATGGAATAGGAGAAATTATGGACACTTTTTTTTTCTTCTTTCTATATGATAAAAAAATCAAAACCAATCTTCCACAACTTTTGTTTATATGAAACGACAAACACCAGTATCGTATATATGTATTATGTATATTATAAAATAATAAAAAAAATAAAAAATAATCATTAAATGTTTCCATAACCTTTGCTAATAGGTGTATTTGCCCCACTACCAGGAGGACATCCGCAATTATTAGTATTATTAACACTGTTTGGATTTTTCTTCATGAATGCAATATGAGCTTCTTCAAATTCCAAATGCGTATGTTCATGACCTTTAGCTTTAACCAAATGACTACAAATGACATTACGTCTTTTGCCATCAATTGGCTCATGTTCACTTTGTGATAGGGTAGAACTACTTCCATCATCATATTCGTATTGGACTGTACAGTATTCAATGTTTTGAACAAATGGATTGTTCCAACATTGTTCGATATCAAATCGATTGGCAGGATCAATTTGTAACATGCCTTCGAGTAGTTCATGAGTTTCTGCAGGGAGGTTAGCTAGTAATCGGTTGGGAGTATTAGAGTTTTTGCTGTTTTCCAAATATGATCGGTATGAAGAATCTGATAATCTAGGAACTTTCCATGGGAATTTTCTCATTAGCATACAGCAGAAAACAATACCTACAGACCAAATATCAGCAGGTCTTGGATCATAAATAATAGAAGTAACTACTTCAGGGGCTAAATAAGGATCTGAACCAACAATACCGCATGCATTTTGAATTTTTGTTTGACCAGGATTACGATAAACAACTGCTGAACCAAAATCAATAATTTTAACAATACCCTCAGAATTGATAACACAGTTATCTAATTTAATATCACGATGAGATAGACCAGCTTCAACCATATATTTAACACCATTCAAGATTTGTTTAAAGTCACAATAAGTCTCTTCTTTGGACATTTTACCAGACATGACAATTGCAAACAAGTCATATTCACAATATTCCATAATTTGATAAAATTTACCAGAAATATCATGAATGATATCGATGGTTTCAATAATATTTGGATGTTTTAACGTGGCACCAATGCAAAATTCAGCAGAGATTTTCTTTTGGTACTCTTTTGAAGTCTCGACATCAGATTGAGGACGGAATGTTTTTACTGCGTAAACGACTGCTTTATGTGTCAATTTCTCAAAAGTATTGACGATTCTGACATCACCACCAGCACCATCACCCAAAGGTTTACCCAATTTACCATAAGTTTTGACCATCGAAGTCAATGGAATCTGGACTGCATGTTTATTATTAAAATTGTGAACAGATTTTGCATCTCCTCTCATTAATCTGTCACCACTTGTTTTCCAAGGTTTATGCCAAAATCTTTTCAAATCAGTTTTTGAACTTGAGACACTGGAATTTGAAGCTAAGCTGGCAGAAGAATCTGATTTATGAAGGTGACGAGAGAAAATGTTGAAAGAATGAGATTTCGACGAAAGTGGTTTTAAAACTGGAGAAGCGGAAGCGGAGGCTACACTTCTTTGAGATATTGATCTTTTGTCTTTGGTATGAAGATATAATGGTTGAGAAGCTATACTGATAGTAGAGGATCTATTTCTTTGAGAAACAGCTTTCGGATCAGTAAGAGCAGCTGGCGGTAAAAATTCTTGAGTTGATTCAGGAGAAGAGTTTAGAGAATTTGAACATGAATTTAACAAAGGAGACGGAGGGATTCTAATGCGAGGCGATGATAATTGAGAAGGTGTTGGGGAAGGGTTTTTGAAACATTCTGTAGAGCCTGGAGGTGTTGCTAGACAATATGAATGAATCGATTTATTTGAACTGTTGAGAGAATCGGCATCAGTATCGATAATGAGAGACTTGAAGACAGGGGACTGCATTGTAATTGAAGCCATTATTTTGATGTTGAAAAATGTAACGATTGAAATATGCGATTTGAAGAGATAACGGGTAACTCCTTATAAGATAAGAGCAGGAAGAGATGAATATAAATAAGATAAGATGGTGAATTATAATAAATCACACAATCTGCATACAAATTAGAAAGAACAGTAAGTATTAACTAGAATATGATCTAAATATTATGAGAAAGAAAGAAAAAAAAAGGAGATGGAGAACAAATTATAAATCATTCAACTGCCAGGTACTGTACCTATCACAAGCTGGTCAGTGTGGGAATTGCCAGAAAAAAAGTAAAACAGCAAATATTTTTTCTTTTTTTTTTTTTTTTTGACTCTCTCTGTAGCAGGTACTTCTGCACAAAAGAAATTATTTGGAGAGGACATCTGCTGCAGTTTCGTAAATTTTCATCACCACCACCACCATCATTTCATACGGTGTACAAATAGGAAGAGGCCCACGCGCATTCCTATGTAATTACATGTGCACATACTTGTGGCTATACAAAGTAATTTGAAATGTCGACGAACCAATGGAAATAACAATTATCGCTGTGTTGATGACCGAACTAGAATTGAAAACCACATGTACCAGCGACACTTGATTGGTTAAATAGCACAATCCCTAAACCATGAAATTTAGCAGTAGCGGGCGGAATTCTAATTCCAAATATTGGAAAAATCTCCCCATTTTTTATTCCCCTCTTATCAGCGATTATCATTGTTACGACTTCAACTGTTCATACAGGATAGATGTCCATCTGTATACACTATAGCATGTAGGGCTAACATAGCAAATCGTCCTGTAGGGGCTTATTTGTGCACACTATTCCGTAGCATGTATAGCATATATTCCTGTAGGGGCTTATAGATTTACCATGTAGAAACACAAATCATGCAAATTGGGCGTGAAACCCTTCCAACCACAGAGCGCACTATCAGCCACTCTATTGCGTGTGTTTTTATCATGCTGTTACGTTACTCCTGTTTACTATTCCGACCGGGCTCTAATCTAATCTTCATATCATACCAACCATGTTGTGATTCTAACACCTGTAACTCCATTCACACACATACATGTGCCTACAAATAAATGCACAACTACGCAAATAGCAAAAGTCACCGCACACATACTTGACCCGCCGTCAGTGACACATGTATGTATGTACACTGTGCATACATTCCCTGTCGATCGTGATCATCACTTATGTAATAATCTATGTAATCCAACAGCATTAAAATCTGGGCTGTTTCAAAAAAGTTTCAAATAAAACTTAGAACTTGTTCAATTAGGTCTCCGTTATTTAGGAAAAAGAAATTTACAACAGCCAAGGTTGCACATAGACCCAACGGCACAAAAAATTTGTTGGAAACAGGCTGAAATAGTTGTTGCCATAATGATGTCATACTATTTTGGCTCAACTTTTCTCCTTCTCTGTGTGTGTACTATTATCCTTCTGAGTGATACTCACAGCTCATAAAAGCCTTGACTACATTGTATAAAACTTTATTCTATTCCTATTCCCCTCATCAATCTCAACAAATTATCTTCTATTTCACCTTTTACCCAATTGCTAAAGATACCGATGGTCGGACAGAGGATCCGGATAACTTTCACATGTTCTACCCGTTTTTCAAGGGCTGGGGTTGTTTATTCTAAGTGCCAAGTGTTATCGTATATCTTGTAGTAAACGAGGCTGTGATTCTAAAACATTCAAAACGGCCTTGCTGTAAGCAAACGATCTTTGTTGATTATTCAAGTACCCCACATTCATTTTATCCATGGATGTATCCTATTTTTATCTTCCTTGCCGACAGTTCAATTGTTCCCTCGGTTAGTTTATACTATGCTTTTGGTATAAAGAGACTTTGCATTTTAATTTCCAGACGTTAAACTATTGTGTTCCCCTTTTCAGTTTTATTTTATTGTTTACTACGCAGAAGATAATTAACAAGACTGTAACTTATCTTCATCTGCCAACACATGCGCTCATATTATTCAATAATTCGTTACTAATATTCAACGCCTCGTTCTCAAGACTCTTTCCATATTTTTTTCATTCCATTCTACAGTTATATCTCTCGATATAACATATTTTTGCTCGATAATGTAATCCCTCCTCTTTTCTTTGTTAGTAACACACTTTTTCTATTATTTTTTTCCTTTTTTTTGATGGTCAGTGAATTGGTCCTGATCAGAGTTGTAGGTACAGTTATCACTGGTTTATATGGGGTCTATTCATGATACTTCAATTGTGTTATAGTATTTATTTTATAGTTACTTTAATCTGCTTTGATAATAATAATAATAATAATAATAATAATAATAATAATAATAATAATAATAATAATAATAATAATAATAATAATAATAATAATAATAATAATAATAAGAATAATAATAATAAGAATAATAATAATAATAATAATAATAATATGATAATCATTCTGTTTATAGTCCCACATAGTTACTTTAGCCTTCAGAGTCACAATACTCACCATGCGTTCATTGTTTTCAGGATTTCGTAGCGGCCTGGATTAAAATTTTCGGATCGGTTACTGTAAACCAACACACATGCAATGGGAAAACCTGTCCATCCGTCACGGGCAATTGCATAACGCCCAGATTTGAAGGGTTGCGTGATGAAAATGGATTATCGATCAAGTCTCTTCCATTGATACAAAAATTGATAATAGGAACGCGATGGTGAGTACAATTATGAAGGATTATATAATCAGTTTTATATACACCCAATCGATGAATTTGAACTTGTAAAAGATGTGGAGGGTTAACTTTCCCAGGGGAAAAACCATTACAAACGAACTCAAAACGAGCTCGAACCTGAGATTACACTTAATTGTGCGCGAGCGGCTACCGACCTAACCACAGAGGGTATGGTCTGTATTTACATTCAAATATTGGTTGAGATATTCCAAGGTTAATAATAAGGTAGATTTAATTGGGTTGAATGAGTGAACAAAGAACAGTTATTATTTGTTTCAAATGTTGTTATTAGGTTGTATGATATTAAAAAATATAAATGGATATGAACAGTATAAACTTTTTTCCAAGCTCACCTGGTTTAGTTAACTTTTGATGTACATACCGTGATTTTCATTTGAATTTCAATACTATATTGAATTATCGGTCATAGATTTAACATATGTTTGTTTGGATTCTACATGTTATTTCTGGTTGTTTGTATTTTGGAATATAAACAGAATAATAATAGTTTGTACCTATTTGTGACGGTCAAGTTGTCGTTAACAAAGATAACATATATCTTTTATGGAAATCCTATACACTTAAAAGTTGTAGGTTTTAGCATGGATTAGAAATTAAGTACTTCTTTTATGGTTTTATTGATTAATTGTTTTTATGTATTTTCCCTATTCTATATGAGATTTCTTTTTAGTTAGTTTTGTATTATTGGTACATAGTTGATTTTAAGTATGCTTTATAATACAGTGGCTTTTGTTTATTAATTTTATTATTATTTTTTTAAGTCATATTTAAATATTGATTCAAGGTGGAAAAGAAAAAGTACTTATTAAAAGTGTTAGAGGCTATATGCAATTATTTGATATATTAAATATGTTATTTCACGTATTGAACTCGCAAAAAAAAAAAAAAAAAAATAAAATCAATGTATATTATCCAAAATTTGCTTAGAATAATCAGCAAAGTCTTTATAATTTGGGCCCACTTTTTCATGTAATGAAGGTTGACAAAAGATAGCCAAGGTATTTCTTGCGACTTGTGACATGTTTGCAACTTTAGAATTGATGGCTTTGACGTAATGAGGAACTGCTTTGAAGTTTCCTAGGGTTACTTCTTGCAAGGCTGAGCCTGTTTGGAATGCAAGAGAATTGTGAGGAATTTGGATGTGAATGAGGGTGCCGGTACGTGATTTGATGTAGAGTCCGGCAGAAGGGTCGGGGGAAGAAGGGAGTTCATGGAGTGGGAGGTTTGTGTCAAGAGTGGGGCGGGTCAGGAGTGAGAGGTTTTTGGGATCTTGTTCGTCAATGAATTGGGCAGAGGATAGTGCGGTAAGGCAAGAAAAATCGACGTGTTCTCCACACCAGCTGTCGTCTGTTATAGGACTGGAGAGGGTTGGTGGTGGGTAGTAATGGAGTAGACGAGCTTTGGTGGTTTGTGAGGTAGAGACTATGTGTTGAAGGTACCCGTCAGAATAACCGTCAAAATGAAGTGGTCCGTTAGAACCAAAGATTCGATCTATACTGCATGCTACTTGTTCTGCAACTTGAATCATTAGTTTACATAACGCTTGCAAGTTACTCTTGAAGTTAGGTAAATCTTCTTCTCTAGGCCACCTAGGTTTTGCCGTATATGACGAAAACTCATCACCATACTCTAATCCGTCCATCTCTCTACCCCCATCACATCCAGGCGCCAAACAATTAGCATAAAACGATCCTTTCAATGTATCATATTCCCCATTACTCAACTTCTCTTTCCCTCTCGAAAACCCACTTAAATAATGACTATTCTCATCAACTAACTCTTCCAATTTCATCTCCCCCAACCTTACTAAATAACTTGCTCCACTAAGAACCTTACTTCTCAATTCAACAAACTCTGCTGGCAACCCATTTACAATAATAATCCCTAATGAATCTGGTCCAAATGCTTGAGGTAACAAATGATCTGCCCCTCCTGATACCAATTCTTGGTATGAAATCGTCACTGGTGTTGTCGTCGTGCTCATCAATATCAATAAACTATTACTGTAAGTTTTGGTGTTCTGAAAAAGAAAAAAAAAAGATGTTTGTACTAATAACAAATTGATGTTGTAAAAGTCTATGTCATTTTATTTATCGATAAGGGAGAACTGAGAGAGTGAACAAAACCAAAATTTCTCACCCTTACCACAACCGATATTTTAGGTTTGGGTGGAGGCGGGTCAAAGAAGTGAACGGCTTTAACATATGTGCGGCTGCTACGGACATTTTTGAGTTTTGTTTGTTCTGCCCTCTCTCTTTGCTCCCAGCGTCCACTATAAAAGAATCTTCCATATATTTTTTCTGAGCAAAGAAAAAAAAAGGCTGTAAGTATAAAAAAAATTTTTATTTTTAAATCACTTAGTCATTATAGAATAAATCAAAAAAAAAAAACAAAAAAAAAAGAAAAAAAAAAAACTCCTTGTATTTATAAAAGAAACTTGTGTGAGTGGGACTTGCACGATATGTACTCATTTGTGACTACCGCTTAGTTTGAGAACAATCAAGACTACGCTAATCACAAGTTCCTAAAAATGTTTTCAGATTCCCTCACCGCAAAATAAAAACATAAAATTATCAGGGATTACCTAGATTATTGTGAATGTTTGGTGACCTAAATTTAACATTCACCATAAGATAAAAATCTAGTTTTTGTCCCCATAGTTTGTCCTGATCCCATTCTTTTCGACAGTAATAGTGTTTGTCTCAAAATTATCCTATTAACCGGCAATGATTGTATCTGCAGGAGAAATACAGTGCAGTTGATTCAACTGGAATCCATCTATGTGGACTTCATAGAAGTATAACATGCGTCCAATAAGACTTTTTTTTTTCTTTTCTGAGAAATGATTCATTAATGATATGAAGTGATAGAACTGTATGAATATCGGTAGACAGTTATAATTACCACTTGAAGATAAACATACTATTATGATGATGTCATAATTTCCGGAGAAATCATATAATATTTTTACAAGTCAAGTATGTTTACACACAGAGAAATATATTATGAAAAAAGTTTTTAATGAGACTTGTGAAAACTTTGCTTCATGAATATGTAGTCATCTTATCTACTCTTCATCCTCTTCTAATTCTTTCAGCATTAGAATAAGAAAATAACAAAAAAAAAAAAAAAAAAAAAAAAAAAAAAAAAAAAAAAGAAACAAGATATTTCTGCCATGCATAGGAAAACAATGGATCAAAATCCATGATGTATAAACAGAAAGTATTTTTTGTTTGTTGTTCCTGTGCATCCTTTAAAGCTTAGAAAGGGAGGGAAAACGAAATGCTTGAATTCAACGTAGAATACAAAATATATATGTTTTCAAAGAACGAAAATGGGATTTAAAAGTGAAAAAGTTAGTTCAAATAAGCTCCTATGTATCTAAAATAGTGCAAACGTAAATATGAGTGAGGAGTTATCCTCGTGCTTGGTAATTGCAGGATGTTCACTCAGAACTTAGGCTATGGGGCAGTGTAGCCACCCTCAAACCAATAAAGAATTTATCAAGCTAAATGGTTTACCTTCCAAACAAGGTTTAACCGATTCTGAACCATGCCCCGGAACGTCGGGTTTCAAGAATGACACAGTGTCTTCGTCCTTAAGCGTCCTATATTAACACGAACCTTACGAAACAAAGGAAAGGTCTCAGAAATCGGTTCAACAGTGTACATACTGAATGAATGCTTTGTCACGACACGACAAGGACTACGTCAACGGGCCCTGAAAACGCTACTGAGCCGAACCCAATCTCCAACCAGGAACTCGTGGTTAGTCCGAGAGCGATTGTATCGCCGTGATGATCAACAGAGAATTTTTAATATTCGGAAACAAACTCAGTTCGAAATGTCTTTTCTCGAACTAGGATGTAATATCAAATGCAACCTCTGCAAGACTAATACCGGTAACGGAACAAACAACTAACAGTGTCAGTGGAACGTGCTGGAACTAATAGGAAAAACTCCGAGACTGAATCCTTGATGGCTAACACTTGGATAAGTCCAAGATTATCCCTAGATACAGTGAATTGATCAGCACGAAGATGGAACAATGGTCGACGACACACTGGCATAGCACCAGTACACCCAGGGGAGGACGATTGTGTATGTCACGTCTTCGGCATGAAATGTACTAGGAAATGATGTATCGTATTGACTCTTGTTAACGAAGCCATGTAAATTACTTTGAAGTTGATATGAACGTACCAGTAGTACCACGGTGGCCGCAATATGCAGGAGAATGAAACATGACACTAGAGGAACTATCATTTCGCGGGCATTCGCAGGAATATACGATTACGTCCTTCGCCGTGTATCTCTTCAGATTCCTTCAAAATCATAACCACCAGATCATCTAGGTAAACTTCTAACAGGACCTTGTGCAGCCCTTATGGCATAGCAGATTCTGGAACAGAGGGTATTCCCAGTAGCGCTCAGATGAAATGTCCAGCCCTGATGCCAAAAGGGGACACAACTTACGCATGTCCCCTAACCTTAAGACCTAATGTTATTTGCCAACACACACACACACCCAATTTTTCTTCTCCTTACTCCGTCATTCAATTGACACTATCGTTCAAGTCTTTTTTTTTTCCACGTACATACGGTTACATCTTTACTAAAATGTACTCACCTCCTTTGCATCACCCAGTTCCGCAACATGCGATACCAAACAATAACTTTGAACAAAATTTACCACAACAACCAATGCAGCAGCAGTACGGAACATACCCCCCTCAGCAAATGTACCAACAACAATCAACTGGTCCCTTTGCCATGCCATCAGTACCTTCAGTATACGCTCCATTTTTAACAGGTGCATCAAAATCAGCTCAAGACTACGTGTCAAAACATGTCCCGATGTCTTCTTTAAAATATTATTTCCAGGTTTCAAATTCGTATGTGCTGCGTAAGATATTGTTGGTAATCTTTCCTTGGAAACATAGATTATGGACTAGAACTATTCGCAATGGAGGGGGTTATGAAACTCCAAGGATGGATATCAATGCCCCTGATATGTATATTCCAATCATGGGTGTGACTAGTTATGTGATGGTTAGTTGTGTTATGCGTGGTTTAGAAGGTAGTTTTCATCCTGAACTCATCAGATCATTAGCTTCTAGTACTGCTGCATTACTTTTTCTAGAATTAGCAGTATTGAAACTTGGAACTTATCTGGTAGGTGGTGATTCAAAAACTCTTGATGTAGTAGCATATGCCGGATACAAGTTTATTTGCATTACAGTGGTTTCTCTACTGAGGTATCATCGATTTTTGAAATGGATCTTCTTTATATATTTGGGATTGGCTAATAGTTTTTTCTTACTGAGATCAATGCGATTTCTGTTATTACCCCCTGATGGAAGTAACACCGTCAATCCCCGCCAAAGACAAAGGCGCATCCAATTATTATTTGTCTTTTGTGTTGTCATTCAGAATGTGTTTGTTTACTTTTATCTTTAAATGGTTGTATACATACACCCTTGTCATGTTGGGTGTGTTTTACAACCTAATATTATGTTAGTATATTTTTAATCTAATAGGTTTTTTTTTTTTATTTATTTTTTATCCAACTCAATATATATTAACATTGGAACATAGACATCTACGACAAACTCATTTATTCCAAAATTTTTGGTACCTGCCTTACATCGGGTTTAGTTCTTAATCAAGAAAGTCAAAACATTGTCGTTGATTCAAGTTTTCGTTTAAACTTGGCTTTTGTCAGGGCACATGCCCTCTCCGTCCACTTCTAATTTGCTAATAGAGAAACGTGATATTGGTGACTTGATACCAGCATAAGACACGTGAAATAAATATTAAACATTAATATAATTGAAATGACCAGTAACTATTTGTAAATATTATTTATATATATAACATGAATATTCTTTCAAATGTGCTCTAGAGAGGTGATGATATTATCTTTATTTTTATAGTATACACACCTTGGACCCTAAGAGATTATCCTCCTACTTCAAAAATTAAGGAAATGAACGGGAAAAAGAAGAAAATACTGTTGGTATCTGAGACTTCAGTTTACAATTTAAACGGAGTATCGAAAACAATAAGGAAGTTGTTGTATCATTTTGATCAGGGGAAAGTTGCAGACAAAAAAATTTGTGAGTCTGAATTGACAATATTTGGGCCTGATTTCGAAAATAAATTAGGATTAAATGGTGATAATATCAAATTTGTGGGGACTGTAGGGATTCCGTTATTTTTTTATCCTGAAATTAAATTCAATTTCTTGCTTGTGCATATGATGTATTTGTTGATCTTTGAAAAATATGATATCGTACACCTTATCGATCCCAACCTTCTTGGACCACAAGTTCTTTACTTTCTGGTAATAGGAAAATGGCTTGGATTTTTTAAAAACACTGACATTGTATCGAGTTATCACACAAATATTGAATTATACTCAAAACTCTATGGGTTTGGCTACCTTTCAAAAGCAATAAACTGGTTAATTCGTCAATACCATTCCCATTCACACACAGTTTTTGTACCTTCAAAATCAATTAGATCTCAATTGATTAGAAACAATGGATTTGATCCGGACAATCTGGTAATATGGTCTCGTGGGATTGATTTGGATATAGGGAAACACTCAAACAAAGTGTTCATGGAAGATTCAAAGTTTAATATTTTATACGTTGGAAGAATTTCTAAGGACAAAAATCTCAACCTTCTAGTTAACATCATTCTTTCATTACCAGCATCTTCGAGGAACAAATATAAATTTTATGTTGTCGGTGATGGACCGTTTCTTCCAACGATGAAACAACAACTAGATCATTTAAGTAACGTTGTTTTCACTGGATATTTAACAGGACCAGATCTCACGTATTGTTATCGAAATGCATCCCTTTTTGTGTTCCCCAGTTTTACTGAAACATTTGGTCAAGTTGTACTAGAAGCTTTATCAAACGGCCTTCCATGTCTTGGTATTTCATCTTTTGGTGTTGATGACCTAGTACGAACAGGTTACAATGGATTTTTGCATGATCAAGTATTTAGCCCTACAGGCATCGATAATTGTGGTGTTCAAATGACACAAAAGTTCATACATTCAATTGAATATTTTTACGACCTTTATCGGAATGATTCGACCGATGTGGATGTCTCACCATCCCTCTCTGCTACAACTCTTACACCTACGAGCTCCACTAGCTCAATTGATTCTCTTGCTACCAAGTATGAATATTTCTCATTATCGTCTACTAGTGGTTCTGAATTTAGTGCAAGTAAATCATTCTGGGAATCATGTATGAGTTATACAGATTATTGTAACAACTCTTTGGAATTCTCAAAACAATTTAGTTGGTACAACTCGTTGAATGTGGTATTTGGAACTTACATTGATTTGACTAATGATAATACAAACTGAGCCTTTTAGTCAAGCTCTATCTTCCTACCCAGGTGCATATTTGTAACGTATGATTGCTGTGGAAATTGATATTGCATAAATTTCAATGATTAAAAGTCAATAGCATGTTGTTTTAAAACATGGGACTTTTCCTATCAATTGTTACATTTGCATTTAAATCTGCTTCTTCAAATTTGAAAGGAAGAAAAAGTCAGATACTTAAAAACATCCTTACTTAAGTAGAAGTAGTAGTTGAAAGTAATATTCCAATAGAAATCAAGTGTCCATGTATTTTGGTGTAGATCGGTGCACACTGGCAAAAAGAGAGTCTTGATTTTCCCCTCCTAGAAAACTACATTATATACTGCATGAATAAACTTATCTACGGAGTGGAAGCATTGAATAACCGGCGGATCTGTTCAAATCTTAATCGTTATGGAAGAACTTAAATTTCTCTACAAGGTAACCATTTTATTCTCTGAGAGACACCGGGTCGTGAATAGTGTATTGAAGGGTTCAAAGAGCTGTCACCAATGACTACAGATCACAATGAAGATACTGATGCTGATGCATACTTTATGTAACAATATGGGCCAGATTCAGCCGTTGATAATAGAAAAAAAAAACATGTGCTCAATTCAACAAAGATGTTCGCATGCAGCCCGCCGTTCCGAACGTACATCGGATTGGTCCAAGATATCTGTTCCAACCATGGATGCACAGACATTGTCACTCTCTAATATTGGGTGTGTACGTGATTTGATCGATAACGTACAAGTTCATCATCAATCATCTGAGGCTGGAATAAGTACAAAACGTCTAAATTTCTAAATTGGGGTTAAGATTATCCTCGTGGAAACTTTTTTTTTTTCTTTTGTCCCCTTCCTTCTTCCACTTTTCCCATCATCTTTATACTCGTCCCCTTTGCTACTTACACCACATTTGTTCTCTCGTGTCCTGGAGTTTTCAAGGACGTTGTAGCGTTGCTTTGTCTCAGCCTATGATGTTTGCTTGATGCCACTCCGTTATTCACAAACTTGCTTCTTACACCAATTATCTCCACACAGATCTTGTATGTGTCACATACCTCCATTATTTTGCTACCTTCTAACACGATTTAGAGCAAATGATCCCAAAAATGTCAAGTGCTACTGCCGATAACAGACCAGTAGTGGCGTTTCCGCCCTTGGATATACAACCACCAAGCTTGCAAACAAGTTCTTCTTTCCGACGTAATCAGTACGCTCAAGACAATCTTATTGACCTCAGAGATGATGATGACAATGCCAACATTAACGATGACCAAATTTCTTCTGCAACAATTAATCTCCACCACATGTCGGGCGTTTTCCCTGACGATTTTAACATTGAAAAGGCGAACAGATTATCGGCGGACACGCTAATTCAGACTTCACAAGATAACCCTCCCGACCCTAATCGGCCCCCCACCAAACTAAATCCTTTTATTCCGACTGGGTTAGCGCTGCATTCTAGTGAGACTATACCTAGAACGTCTATTTCCTCTTTAGACATCAAGAAGAATCCATTCATAAACTCACAACAATCGCTCTCATCTTCTTCGTCAACAACTACCCCGCTATCAACGGCAAATCAGCATCGGATTCCTCATACTACTCCTAATACTTCATCTTGCATATCTCTAGAATCACTAATACAACTTAGTTTACGCGCTACCGAGAAACATCACGAACTTATTGAATCAAAAAGCCATCTCGAACATTTACTTGTACAACACACTCTTATAAATAGATTACAGCCCTCGCTATCGTCGTTTTTTGAAACAAGTATAGACAGATCCAAGTCTGATATTTCTACGACTGTAAAGCAATATCCCAGAGCTATTGATTTTTGTTCATCTTTTTTCGAGGACTCCAATTATTCTATTGATTCAGATTTTTCTACTTTCCTCAAACCTGATCATAACGATGCCTTTAAATCATTTATATCAACTATTAAATCTTCTCCAAGTTTTCTTTGTGCCGCGCTAGCAAGTCTTGATGAAGATTCGCTTTCTTCATTTTATCATTCTGTTCATCATGACCCTCTTGAAACTTTATCTACTTTACATCGAGGAAATGCTTTAGATATTATTTTTTATTCTTTTTTCCCTCCAACTGCTCCATCACTGCAAAAATTTGAGTACTTTTCTTTTGTAACTGCATTTCTACTGGAAATGTCACGGAGAAAATACTATAGACTTTGTGTTAAGATTCTTGATAAGTTTGCTGAGCTTTCTAAATATTCATTTTTCAAAAGTTTTGAGTCCCTTTTACTGGAATTTCTTCAAGAAGGTCAATTTTTGACGAAATCATCATACAACTCATTATATTCTTCTGAACAAGCATACCTAAGTCAATCTAGCATTCCTCAAACTCATACTGCCGGCTCAATACATTCGTCAAGTTATCCTTCCCCAGATATACCCCATGTTCATCTTGAATCAAATAACACTGTAACCGGGTCAAATTTTTTTAATCCAAGTTCGTCGCCTTCAATTTCGATCCAAAAAACAATTGCACATCCCATGACATTTACTGAAACCGATTCACAGAGTATTACTTCTGGGTATTCTCAAACCGACGAAGCAGATTTTGACTTTAAGAGACCTCAATTTATTCTGAAATGTGTTCGAAAGTTTTTAGAGCATTTAGCATCCTGTCGAAAACTTATTCCCCAAGATTTGATACAATTTACCGAATTAGTTCTGAAGAAAGTTCCGCCACAAAATAAACTCAAAGTTCTGAACTTCATATTTTACGATTACTTTGTCAATAAGTTTTTGTATAATTTCTTCTTTTCTCCCGAAAGTTTAGGATTGGCGTCTGCTTTTTTTGTGTCCGTTCATCATCATCAGAGGATTTTACTCCCAATATTTCATGCATGTAAAGGCTATATTGATAAAATTGTTCTTCATGATGAGGACAACGATCTCATTATCCCACCTGATATTTCCAACTCAATCCAGTTAATTTATCAATCCTTCAAATGTTTGGTCACCCAACAAAGCGAAGTTGGTGGTGATATTTCTAATGCCTATGCAACATCACACTCAAATACTATTGATGGTGATTTTATTGGTAACTCAGAAGATGTTAAAGAGAGTATTTATAAAGGTCAATTGATTGTCTTGTGTCCATCAGATATATTTACATTGTTTTCAAGTCTTTTCCCGGAATTTCCTTTATCTCATCAAGAGTCCTATGCTAGTTCGGTTTCATCCAGTTTTAATGTCTCAGCTGCAAATACTGGTTCATCTAGTATTCATGACTATCGACCCAATGGACTGCACGTTGATGAAGAAATCCTTCTTAATGAGGAATTATCTAAGCGATACACAGCACCACAAAGCTTTCAGGATCCTGAATTCTACTATCCAGACGAAGATACATATCAATGCAACCCATTCTTTGGCAGTAAAGGTGATCCTTTCGAATGGAATTTGAAAGATGTCGCACATGATATAGTACCTGTTATTGATGAACTTGCAAAAAGATTTCCCTATGTTCAAAATATCCACAAATTTAGATCTTCTTTACCTCCTATCGCTCAAGAGAAATGGCAGATTTTTTATTTTGATGATAGTGGATTTGCTAATCATACATCAAGTCAAGATCTTTTAGGTCATTTAGTTTCATTATCTATTTCGAGTCCTGATAAATCAAACTCTGTGCTCAAAGACAATTTTTTCGAAAATACTGATGTCATGAATCCCTCAGTTAAAACACACACTAGAATCGTTATTGATACCATTACAAAGTTACTTGCAGTTCCAACTTCTGATGTCAGGAAACATTCTCCTCAAAACAAAATTTCTAATGACCTTTTTGATAGTATTAAAAGCTCCTACTCTAGCTCTCTTTTTACCTCTAGTATGAGTGAAACTTTTAATATTTCTAATAACTCGTGGGAGTTTTCAAAGTCTCATAGCTCCAAAAATAGTTCACCTACCTCAACTACATATGTTTTGGATCTATTAAAAGAAGCAGTTGAAAGAGCTGTATCTACCAACAATTGGCTTTTAGGTACTGAATATTATAATGCTGTAGAGGCTATGCAATATCTTCTTTTGTCTTCACAACATAATAGTCTGCAAATTGAAGGAAAAGATATAAACTCCTATCTCTTGGATAAGGTGAAAGATGAGAAGAATTCATTCATTGCAGACGTAGTAGAAAAATTGTCTAAGAGTGAGGAATACATTGGACCTTATAGAAAAGCTGTCCATAATGTGTCCATGTCAGTCTCAAGTCTTCTTGACATCCTTGGTGATTGGAGAATACAATTGTGGTACATTTCTGAAGTTCAAGGTAGTGGAATTTATTTCCGAGCCAAAGATATCATTCACACTTTAAATCGTGGTTCAGATAAGAAAAACGAAAAATTTACGTATGAGGAACCAACTCGTCCCTCCTCTTTGACTCCAAGCTATGTAATTACGCGTAGTCAGCCATTAAAAAGAAATAGTTCGCAAACATCACTTAGCTCTATTATAAGATTTGGAACTGGCAAACGTGACTTTTCTCATAAGCGTCCTATCCCTAGTTCTGGTGATTCGATGTTTGGTCCGGAAGAATATGTTGGCAAAAATAAACTATCTACAAAAGAAGCAACGGCTGTTGAAAACTGGATGGATGGCCAAGGAATTCAAAACTATTGTCAATGTGAAGAAAGAATTCATAGAATTTTCTGCGAGATTGATGATCTTGTAAAGAGACTGACTGGATCTAGTGACAAAGGATTACCAGTACTTGCCAATCATAATCTTTTTAAAGATGATTTAGGAAAATTATATCAAGAAGTTGATAAATATCGATCTCGTCTTCAAAGAAGTGCAAGTGTTTCCGGATATGGAACTTCAAAAAATCCTTTGTATAATTGGACCAATAATTCCGGATCTAAAATTGATAGCGAAGTGGATGTTCCAAATAATTACCGAAGATCCATGGAAAGTATATCAAGTATCGAAATTTTTAGTAAACAACCGCCTCATTCAAAATCAAAACAAGCAAGCAATCCTTTCTCTGAAGTAACACGATCCTTCTCGTTGAGAGGTCATAAATCTTTGAAGTCTAGTCCAAATATCAGTGATTTTTCAAGGGAATTATTTTCACAAGAAAACTCCTGCAAAAAGTCAAACGAATATAATAGACAGCAACTTCATGATCGGTTTACATTTCCTGATATTAAACTACGACGTGAAAGCGACACGGGGTACGATTTTGAAGAAAATTCCAATATTGCCACACCTCATTTTGATGGACAGTCCAAGTTTCGTCAGTTTGCATTAAAGGAACAATTGGATAAAACTGTCTTAAATCTTCAGATGAAATTGGTCAGTTTAATTTATACGGATATTGGTTCAAGTGGTCTAGCAGAAGGTATGTTTGAATTGGTTGAATCCTTTATTAATTTTCATTGCTAACAGTTATATATATATATATAGGTTCTGATACTGACACATGGTTCACTGACCCACTGGTGATTACTGCAATCAAGGAGTGTGAAAGGAACCACAATACTACCCATGAAAAGAGATTCAGTTGTTCTCAAATTCCTGGACAAAATACTCCTAATGAATCTTTACTTACAATGAACATTCAGCAATCCAAGAATCAGTTTCCATACGAAGATGGCTACAAGAATCTTTTAATTAAGTTATCAGTGTCTCCTTCTCCCATGGAAAAACTTCGGATATCTGCAGAGTTAATAAAATTGGTTGTTGCTTATTTGTCGTCTTCTCAGAATTCTGGGTTCTCAAATATTAGAACAAACAGGAATTCTGGTATATTTGATTCTCCACATCAAGGATGTGTTTCACATATGATGAAATATACTTCTGAGCAAACGGTAAGTCGAAAAGGAAGTGTCGGTGCATTGAATCCTTTGGGTGATGCCCTTGCAGCAGCAGAATCAAAACGTAATTCACCTCAGTTAGGAAATATCGCCTATTCTGATAACACTGTAAATCATATTGTTCCAAATACTGATGCAATTGCTGGTGAATTGCGAAGGATTTTGAAAACTCATCAATCAGAATGCAAAACCTTATTTCGAGATTTACAATATATTGCGGCTTTTGTTCCTGCCAATGTCCTTGATATGACTGATATGGGAAAGCTATTTTGGGACATGTCCATTGCAGCATTATCAATTAAAAAAGAGTATTTGAAAATAATTGTTCAAACCGCTACAGATCTCTTTACAAGTATTGAAAATGTTACAGAACCCGATGTATTTTATTCTACAGAACGACGATTAGAAGATTCGATTAAACTTTTTACTATTGCAGCTAAAGAAGGAGATGTAAATGGTCAACGCGAATTAGGTTTGATGTATATATCGCATCCGGAAGTCACACCAATATGTGTTGCACCATTTTCCAAGCCCAACGAAGTACAGGATAACTTGAATCAAGAAGATTTTAAAATGAGACAAGAAAAGGATAAAGCCAATACGATTAAATTAGCTGTGGCTAAACATTGGATGGACAAAGCTGCAGCATTGGGTGATGCTACAGCAGAAATGTATGTGAATCAATTAAAGGGGGTTTGATTTCTTAGACCTTTTTTATTATTATTTTAATATATTACATGCGTGTATAAACTTCTCAAAACTTTTTTTACCTATGTATTTTATTCTTATTATTATTATTATTTATTTCAAGGTTTATTTCTAGTGTTTTCAAGTTATTATTTGTGTTACATACATTCATACCTCCCTACCTAGATAGGCCATTTAAGTTGTGCTGGGGGTTTTCTTGGAAAAAGTCATGATAATTTTGGACCCTCGAGCAAGTACTAATTGAAATATAGTATAGTTTCTATACAAGATCAAGGGCAATGTCTTGCAAAAAGAAAATGATTTATTTAAAAAAAAATAAAAGTAATAAACGGGAAAATATATTCTACTTGGATAAAATCTCTAAGATTTTATGTGATGGTATATTTAGAGAGAGAGAGAGAGAGGGAAAGAAAGGATTTGGTATTTGGTCCTTCCTATATACCTTGGAAATTATGTGTGCGCTAGAAGTGAACCAACTCTACTTGACTTGGGTGGGTTAGTAATGCCATATAAAAATAGATGGCGCATTAAAAAGAATCATGATTTATTTAGATATAAAAGTCAATGTGCAATTTCTAGAGCAGATTTGGATTTTCGATTCATTCTAATGTGCTATGTTTAATTATTTTGCATTTTTTGTCATATTATTACGTAATTTTTTTTTTCTAGTATTGTATTTAGTAGAGATCTGAAAAATTCCTGGAATACATGGGTTCTTTGTTTCATTTGGTACTGTTGACTTTGTATTGAATATTTTGGGTTTTTAATTTTTATTTTCTCTCTTTCTCCCCCCTTTTTTTAAATTATCTACTTCTGTTCGTCTTATTCCTAGTTGTTACTATCATCGTTGAACACTTTATGTGGAATTGGAATATTCGTTTGTTGTAACGAGAGAGGTTCTTTATTTTTTTTGTGCCTGTCTCTCGGTCCGCATTTAGAGATTTAGTGTTAATTTTTTTTTTGTTATTTTATTAGTTTATTTTATTTTATTTTTTTTTTTTTTTTTTCGTTATAATTTATATGGGAATTTTGGATATGAAGTGGGGATACTATGGTTGGACAATTTGGATATGGCTAAGTGTGTCAGTAGTAGCGGTGGTAGGAGCGCTGGATATTGATTTTGATGATCAAAGTTCGATTAATGATGGACTTGCATTGGTAGCTAAAGGATTGATGGATTATTATACGGGGAATCAGACAGGACAGACACCAGGTATGTTTAGCAATCCTTATTATTGGTGGGAAGCTGGTGCTGCATGGGGGTCGATGCTCGATTATTGGTATTATACGGGGGATACACAGTATAATGATTTACTTAAAAGTAGTCTCCTGTTCCAGACCGGATCTGATTGGGACTATATGCCATCAAACCAAACTACGACCGAAGGTAATGATGATCAAGGATTTTGGGGTATAACCGTAATGGCTGCAGCAGAGAAAAATTTTTCAAACCCAGGAGAAGATCAACCTCAATGGACGTACCTTGCTCAAGCAGTTTTCAATACCATGGCATCTAGATGGGATAATCAAAATTGTGGAGGTGGGTTAAGGTGGCAGATTTATACTTGGAATAATGGGTATAATTATAAAAATTCGGTTTCGAATGGGTGCTTGTTTCATCTGGCAGCACGGTTGGCACGGTATACGAAGAACGAAACGTATGTGGAGTGGGCTAATAAGGTGTGGGACTGGGTAGTTGAAGTCAAGTTTATTGACGTCACTGCACAGTATTGGCCAGTGTACGATGGTGGTAACATTGAAGCAAACTGTTCTGACCATACCTTATTGGAATGGACATACAATTCAGGACTATACTTGGCCGGCTGTGCATTTATGTACAATTATACGGAGAACGAGATTTGGATGAATCGTACACAACACATTTGGAACCGAAGCAAAGTCTTCTTCATGTCCTCCACCAACATCATGTACGAAGCCGCATGCCAATCGTCCTTACAATGTAACAATGACCAACGATGTTTCAAAGGCATCTTTTCCCGTTTTCTCGGTCTCACTGCCATGATGGCCCCCACTCTCAGTTCCGAAATCCTATACTACCTGGCTCAAACCACTCCTGGTATTCTCTCTTCTTGCACCGGAGGTACTGACGGTCATACCTGTGGACTAAACTGGGGAAATGGTACATGGGATGGCTTCTATGGTCTAGGCGAACAAATGAGCGCTCTCGAAGCTCTCCAAAACAGACTAATCTGGTCAAAATCTCCTCCCTTAACTTACTACACTGGTGCATCATCCGTAGGAAACGGTTCCGCTGGTTCCATATCAACGAAAGTCACTACCAAGAATGAAATCCAAATAGAACAATCTGATAGAGCTGGTGCTGGAATAATTACTGTTGTTATCCTATTAATAGTTCTAGGTGGTGGAGCTTGGATGTTGATTTAAAATTTTGCAAAGAAATAATATTGCATGTATATATTTGCTTAAAATCTGGCAATTAAATAATCATAATAGTATGCTTTAATATTGATGAAGAAACATGTGTTTACTAAATTGTGTGTGACTTGTTTTGGGCATACTATGTATCAAATCCACTAGTTAGATACATGCACTTCACAAGACGAAGAAAGTATAACGTGTTATAAAGAAGATATCATACCTTGCTAGGTAGGTTATGTATTCAAAAATAATATATATATATTTGATATTATCCACCATTTTAAGAACATAAACATTTAAACTTACTTCTTTCCTTCCATCCCAAGATTATAAGTAGTATCAGAAAGTTTTAGTGCGATATAACCTCAATAATAATATTAATCATTCTTTTTTTTTTATCATCCTATACAGTTACTTAAGTAATTCAAATATATATATATATATACAAGAAGACTGTGTTGTATTTTACCAAGCATTCAAGGTCACATTTTTTAATATCCAAAAAAAGAAAGTAAATGTTTCTCCTCAAGACATAATAAACAAATAATAATAATATACACATAAAAAAAATTTTTTCTCCCGGGGGTGATTCGAACACCCGATCTCAAGATCACAACGTTTATACCATTACAGTCTCGCGCGTTAACCAACTGCGCTACCGGGAGATTCCGATACACGATATTCTTGACAGGGTATATATTTGTACAAACATTTAAAAACAATTTAATTAAAGTTATTAAATTAATACACATAATATGTATTTAAATGTTTGTTATTATCACTGCTACACTTTCAGTAGTTTGAAAATTACTAGAAGTAATAATAATAATAAATCTGATTAAAGTCCTATATAAAATCTTATGAATAACAATTAAATAAATACTAATGTAAAATAAAATAATCACAAGCATAAAACATTATATGAAAGAAGACTGTGTTATTCAAATGCACAGGGAAAAATGTGACCATGGAAGCCTGTATCAGGCAAACAATAACACAGTCTTCTTTCAAAACAAAATGACCCCCCTCCCCCAGCTGAGCCTGGAGGAGAAGTGCAACTTAGTTTATCGAACTCTTCTGGCCAAGACGGTCAGATTGATATAAATTTTGCTGTCGGAGAAGCACCTTTTGACGATACCGGTTTGCCGGACAGTGGCAACAGGCCTACTGCCGGAGGTGGTAGTGGACAGGATTCCACCGCCATCAAG
>JAJMJJ010000308.1:0-12980 GCA_030568955.1 Geotrichum siamense (nom. inval.) | reverse complement strand
TATAAAAGGAAAAAAATTTCTCAAGTTTTAATTATTTTTTCTTCTTTTCAATAATTATTTTCTACAAATATTTTGTCAATAAATTTTGTTAAAGTTATTCATATTATATCAATTTGCTTTACTTTTCTTTACTGTTTGCAGTTTACAACAACTTTTTTTTGACCTTCCAAAAACTCAATTGATTAAATCAAAATGGTTAAAGATAATAAAAAAGGTAAGGCTTTTCTTAATAAATTTTTTTCTATTTTTTGTTATTCTAACAATATATCCAGGAAAAAAACAGTTCAAAAGTAAACCAATCAAGTCAACTCAGTCCGGTCGTAATAATGAAAAAAAGTCTTCTGCATCTTCAAATGACATTCCTATAAGTTTCACTGAAAAAAAGAAACCAACTCAGTCTATTTTTAATACTAAATTAAACTTTTCTTCATCTTCCAATGACGCTGCTAAAACTCCTGATAAGGAAAAGAAAATACAGTTTGTTTTCAATCCTAAAGCTGCATTGTTTGTTCCCAGAAATATATGTGTCTCAGGTAGAGTGCTACCAGAGCCAATTGGTTCTAATGGATCAACTAAGATACAACCTCCTTCTACTGATTCTCAAGGACAAAGAATTACATCAACAAATCACATATACCAAGCGCCAAAAAATAATCTTCATACCCTTGATATAAATAAACCACAACAGGTTCCAGAATCAAGTACGAAAAAGTCAATTCAATCGAATTACCCATGTTCACAACCTAGTACTCCAAATAACAATAGAAAAAAAATTACAATTTCTGCGGATCCTTGTGATATTCCTCTTCCGCCTTCTTTAGAAACAGATGACATTCCACAGGTCGATAGCAAAAATTCTGGTCATGAAAACGAAACTTTCAAGAATGCTGATGGTATAAATAAGAAAATCTTTTTGCAAGAGGAATCAACTACAGAAACTACTTTAGATAGAAAACAGTCAAAACTCTTTGTTGATTACAATGTGCTTAAAACTGAAAAAGAAATTGATAATTTAGAAGGTGTTGATGATGATATTAATCCAATTGAACTCTATCCACGTCCTAGTGCAGCACAGTTAACAAAATATATTTCAAAGGATCCTGTAGAACTAGAAAAAGCACGAAAAGTTGAAGCTCAAATTTGCTATAGCCAAAAAATTTTGCACAGTTTAACTTCAGATATCAATAAATCGCAAATGAGTAAAACTTCCGCTGAAAATAAAATTATAGAAAACTATAAGTCAAATGATAGTGTTCAATGTAAATTACCAACACCACCAGAGAGTCCATTGAGTAATAGTGATGCTTCTGCCGAACCAAATGACATTAAGAATAATGAAATGGTTGTTAACAAGAAAAAAACTGATATTCTTTTGGATGAGACTTTTATGGAAATTGAAATACCAGTTAGTACAAAATGTAACTCTTCTAGCAAAGAGTCTACCACTGAAGAAAACAGGTTAATTGATGCATGTTTACTTCAAGGCGATGAATCTGTTGAAAACGATAACAAATTAACTCAAAAGCCTACAACTGAAGAAACTAGAAGTAGAGACAAATGTGTAACTAAACCTATAAAATCTGTCACAATTGAGAAAGAATCTACGAGAGATTTTCTTGCTGAAAATAACATTTCTACTGAACCTTCTGTCGACAAAGACACTGAACCTTGTGTAAAGGATGATATCTTAATTGCACAATCTAACATTGATTTCATTGATTCTACTAATAAAGTTACTAGCAAAATAATTAAACCGACTGACCCAGATGAGATCTCAACACAAGAATTAGCAACTAATGATTTTGAAAGTAATGTCAAATGTACTAATGTTACAATAAAACCTATTACTATCGATAAAATTATAACTGATTCTTCCAACAAATATGTTGATGAAGTAATTGAACCCAAAATTAACAAGGAGAATGTTACCATTAGCAAATGTAATAACCAAGAAACTGGTTCAAAAATTAATAAACCCAAAATTGTTCAAAAGCTTCCTCAGTTACTTGCTAAAGCTAAAATGCCCTCCCCTATAGAAGTTTCTAATCTAACCTATCCTGAAAACATTATTTCACCTGGTCCTCAAAATGGTACAAAATATTTGTATTCTGTCGACTTTCTCAAACAATTTTTAAGTAAAATTACTTCGCCTCCAATTGATAACTGGGACAAGGTTTTATCAGTTTTCAAAGGGTTAAAAAAACAGACAAATGGAAATCGCAATAAAAATCAAAGACATCATGGCAATAGAAATTTAGGATGCAATTCCAACTTCAACAGGAAAGAAAATCGCAATGGTAAATATATGAATTCACATTACAATAATAAACCTAAAGAACTAGATTGGGAAAGAAAAGGTACACAGTCAGAAAAAATTAAAGAAGATAAACTACCTGTACCTGCAGTCGTACCTTTGATCAAATCTGCG
This sequence comes from Geotrichum siamense (nom. inval.), assembly GCA_030568955.1. NCBI lineage: Eukaryota > Fungi > Ascomycota > Dipodascomycetes > Dipodascales > Dipodascaceae > Geotrichum > Geotrichum siamense (nom. inval.). The sequence goes on along the minus strand of JAJMJJ010000308.1, from coordinate 10,552 downwards.
AATGCTTGGACTCCTCGTCTTAAAAAGAAATCTGCTGAAGCTGATGAGTTAACAGAAGAAGAAGTTGCAAGGAAAGTGAAGTCTCAACTTAATAAGATTTCCCCTGATTTTTTCGAAGCCATTACTGATAACCTTCTTGAAATTGCCAATAAGTCTAAAGAACAGACTGATGGTAAAACATTGAGGCAAGTGGTTGAACTTACTTATGCAAAGGCAGTTGACGAACCTCATTGGTCAAAACTCTACGCCAAATTTTGTCAAAAGTTGATTTTAAAAATAGATCCTGAAATTAATGATGTTAATACATGTGATGTTAAAGGTAACTCTGTTAAAGGAAGTCAACTTGTAAGAAGATATCTTCTGGGGAAATGTCAAAATGATTTTACAGATGGTTGGACTGATAAGTTGCCAACAAACGAAGATGGAAGCCCACTTGATCCAGAGATAATGTCTGATGAATATTATAAAATTGTTGCTACTAAAAGACGTGGACTTGGTCTTATTCGTTTTATGGGTGAACTTTATTTACTTGGTATTCTTGCAGAAAATATTATTCTTTCGTCTTTACAAAAGCTCCTTGCAGTTGAAAACCCATCCGAAGAAACAGTTGAATCCCTTTGTCAGTTGTTGAACACTATTGGTTCTACGCTTGATACTTCAAGGAATAAAGAAACTATGGACAAACATTTTGCTCGTACTGTTGAGATTCAAAAAACTCCAGGATTACCTAGTAGACTTCGGTTTAAACTTATGGACATTACTGATTTAAGAAAGAAACATTGGATTGATCCAAAATCTAGCAATAATGTTCCAAAAACAGTTGCTGAAGTTTATGAGGAAGCTAAAAAACGACAAGAAGAAAAAGCCACTAAAGTTATTGCATCTAAATCGTCAAATCGAAAGTCTTATGACAGATCTAGATATTAACCACTTGAACATGTATATGTTCCGGATTTCCATTGAATGACCATGAAATTAGTTTTTGTATCGAATATAATCAGTATTCGAATTCACAATTTATTTTGTTACATACTTTAGAAATTACATATTTATTTTATTATTTTATTGAGTTAGCATTTTTATATAAACAATATAATTTTTAGAGAATAAAAATATTTCATGCAGTATTAATGTTAAAAATACTTTCAATTATTTAATATGAAATATAGCACATGAATATACTAGTAAATTCTTTTAGCAAGTCAATATATGATATATTTCAATCAAAAAAACTACTATTTCAAAAATGGCTTCAAAAGTATGAATATTTTTGGTAGGGTGTGCTACAATTTTGTGAATTGACAAAAGACAAGCTTGACTAATATAATTATAGAGCCTCTTGTGGTACCAGGGTCCCAGAATATATTGTATTGACTCGAGAAAAAGCAAGTTACATAATAAAGATAAATTGGAACACCTCTAAGTTAAGATTTTGTAACATATATTTCAGCTTGGAATTGTATAAAATAAATTAAAATAGATTAAAGTAAATATAACATTATTTTAATTAAAGTTTATAGATCAGACATTTGAAATAACTATTTCAAAACTATTAGATCAAACAAGAGAGGGCAACCATGCCTACAGTTAATCCAACGGGAAGACCAACTTTGGTAGATGCACTGGATTTCTTCTGTACAGGCTTAAAATCAGTGTTCTTTTGCATGATATTAGTGTGATTAGGGTTGATTGCTGCATCCAAAAGCCCTTTCTTGTAACCCTCCTTAAAACCGTCATCCCAACCTTGACTATAGGCTACGTCGTAAGTACCATCAGCGTAACCTTCTTCGTATCCCTTATCCCAGGGAGTAGATTCTTCGTGAGTTGCGTTGCAAGTGTTGATAGATGTAGCAACAGGTATGTAACTAGCGACTTGAGTAGATGTCATAACATGGGTCAAAGTTGAGGTATAAGGAACAGAGATGACAGTTTTGTTAACAACAGCTTTCTCCTCAAGAAGAACAGAACCAAGGACAGGAGCAAGGAAAAGGGTATTTGTGAGTTTCATCGTAAATTAAATAATTAATAGTAATTTGGTTAACAGTAGAAGTAATAAATAATAGATTGTATAAAAAAAGAATAATAAAAAAAATTCTTGTCTAAAGCTATTGTTTATTTTATATACTTTTGTGGAATCTATATTGTAAGCTAATTACAAATGTATTTTTAGTAAATGCTTATTTCATACGCATCTGGCAATTTATATGCTTGCCGTCTTACAGTTATTCTAATGTTAAGATCGTGCCTGTGAAAGTGAAATATAAAATGCTAATTTTCCATCAGATATTCATGGTCTTCTCATACAATGCCCTATGCCAAATTTTGCTTTATGGGGAGCATTTACATAAAATAATTGTTACTTTTCTCGGACTTTTAACATTCTTGATCAGCGGATGCCTTACTCTAATCAATTACTAGTTCGTTAAAATTATTATTCTTTTCCCTTTTTTCCGTTTTCATGAAATTGTATTTTCATTCATATATATCCACATTAAATTAAATGTTAATTAAAAAAAAAAAATTAACTAAAACCCAATAACCAATAATTGGAATTGATTGTTGTTACTCATGATTTATTTTTAAAAAGTAAAAGGTCAATAGATTAAGAATATAATGAGATAGTAATTATAATAAATAAATATTCGGAAGTTAAGGATTTTTACTTAATTGGACAACCGGATGAGACGTTCCAACATTGAATCCAGTGTTGGAAAGTGATCTTGATAATTTATTATACAAAATATCTTCATCAGACCCAATACTAGTATGTTTTCGAGATTCTGTAATGGTAGATGCCGTTTCAGGGTAATTACTGTAAACAGACGGACATATAGACAGAGATGAACTATTAGCCTGGTTGCTAGGCGATTCAATTCCTATGTCCAAATATGAAAGTGCACTAAGCACATGAGGGATGACTACCTTGTCAACATCGTCGGCCCAAATCATATCAACATGTTCGTGGCCGTCTACACCGATTGCCCTAGTGCCTTTGGGTAGTTCACTTAGCATGACGTCAATATCTACTAACGAGTCAGATTTACCATAAAGTAACAAAATAGGGCTGGTAATATTCTGCGTTGGGAAAGATGCCACTCGATAATAGTATTGGTCTCTGAAATTAAACGGAGTAAATGCTTCATCATCAAACATGTGAAATCTCCCACTTCGAATGATTTGGAACCAATGAACCACACTCTTAACACTAGTAAAAGAATATAGATGAGAATACGATGCTAATTTTTGTTCCTTGCTCATATTCTTACTTTGCCAATTGAATAGCATTTTAAGAGAATAATCAATAACCTGTACAAAGAGTTGTGGGTACATTGTAGATTGCCAAAAAGCTGTTGAATTTAGAATAGCTTTTCTGCCAAAAAAAAGATAAATCAAAGATGGAGATGCTCGCATTAAACTATTGACAACATTGTTAGAAATTCCAGGAGGTGCCATTGCTGGAGCTAAGGCAATAAATAATTCAACTTTTCTATTCAGATCTGGATGAATTGAGAGAGCTGCGAAAGCTTGTGCCGAACCCTGGGAGAAGCCGATATAAATGATTTTTCTTTTATCATGAACCACATCAAGAATATAGTTGATTGTGTCAGGAATGTCGAATAGAGCAAAATTGTCAATTGAGAAGTCCCAGAATTTTGTTGAGTTTGGAGTCAGCGAGACGTGCTTTTTGGAATACTTGTTGCCTCTGTTGTTTCCTAACCAGACATCATATCCCATGTCAGCAAGAATAAATGGAATGCATTTAGCAGGATCAATATTGCAAATCCAAATCTCACTGTTCATCAGTAATCCGTGATGGAAATAGACAACTTTCTTCTTACATCCATTGTTTGCCCCCCTGATACGATGAATTCCTAACAAGTATCCATCACGAGTCTGTACAACGTGTTCCTCTGCTTTATACCCAAATATTCTACAGATTTCCACAAATCCATTAGCAGTTCTAATTTGGTTTGCTATTTTCTGCTCTGGATTTTCAATTTCATTAACCGGTGTTGTTCTTCGGTATACTTTGCTTGTAACAACCGTGAAAAAATTGATCAAAAAATTAGGTAGGATTGCAGTTATAGCTAAAATAATTGATTCGAAAATGACCAAAAATAGTGAGAACACCAGCATTGGCCATTGAAGAATCTGAGTTCGACCAATCAGAGGGATATGCATTATGATACTGGAACGGTCGACGATGTAAAGAAAATGTGTATTGAAATCGCTGTGATTGTAAAAAAGTTGATTGCTTTGTAAGTTTTCGGAAAAGAAATTTCCGAGATTAGGACAGAAAAGTTATTTGCATGTGATCCTGTCAACAACATTATATCGATTATGTAATATGATTATTATATCACCATATTTATGTGCACGTTACAAAGTATTAACATGTAGTAATATTTAAATTAAATAGTTAAAAATATCTTTGGTTTTATAAAATAAAATAATACAATTCGTGATAACCGTGCACATCTAAAAATGGAAGACAAGGAGAAAAAAGCACAATTTTACTTTTGGGCCTTTTCATATAACTCCAAGTTAAGTGCACCAAGGAAACATGGAATACTCTTTCGATCCTTGATCCAATATTCTATAAGGTTGACATATTCCTGATCATATACTTTGTCTTCAATATCTCTAAACCGTATGTTACGAGACTTTGGATCTTGCTTGAAAACAAACGACAGAAATGTTCTTGAAGGAGTTGTGACTGTGACAACAGTTTTGCCCGATGGTTTTATATCCACTTCAACTCCGAATAAAGCATATATAGTTTCTTTCAGCGCCATGATGCTTTTTTGACTAACTGTCTTTAACCGTTCATGTAGATTTTTGTAAAAGGTAACTTTAGATAAAAGTTCACGTTTTTGGGACTCCAGAACCACATAAGAAGAATATGGAACTGTAGGAATAGGCTTTTTCCCAAGTTCCTTACCTTGAGATGATGATGCAACTGGTTGTTCTTGTTCGAAAAGAATAGCTTTAAGGGCCTCATTCTCTTTCTCTAGTTCGTTAAGCTTACTTTGCTTTACAGCATCATGTTTAGAAACTGGATTGTCCTTCAATTCTAGAACTCTTACTCGCAGCGTTCTAGCTTTCTCCACCTTTGAGATTCGTTGTTTACTAGCCTCTAATTCTTTTGTCATAATATCTTTTTGTAGTTTTACATCCTCCAATTCCATCTGTAAGGCCCTGGTTTTTCTAGTCAGCTCAGCAACTCGTTCGTCGGAACTAAAAGGTGTAATCTTGCGTTTTAAAGGCGATACACCCATTGTAGCGTCATTGTCTGAAATTGATTTCATCGTCATTATTTCACTCTTGTATTGATCAACTAGCTTTTCTAATTCTTCAATACGAGCCGACTTCAAATCACTATTTTTGTCAATCTCTTGATCCAAATCTTCAACATCATAAGCTTGAACTTGACTTCTCAAAAGTTCTGTTTCTTTGAGCGCAAGGTCTCTTGCCCTAGTGATATCGACTTTCTCACGAGATTCTAATTCCAACTTTTTATTTATTTCTTCTATTTCGTTGGAAAGTTTATCAACTTCTAGTCGCATATTATCATTCAGTTCTGTACTTGTTTTCAGGTCACTTTCTAGCCTTCCAATTTTTTCGTACAATGTGACTTTCTCTGTCCGTTCAACCATCAGAGAATGGACGATGTCATCAGGTGAATTGAACATCTCATCTTTTTCTAAAAATGACTTCCACTTTTCTTGCTCCGATTGCAGATCAACTACCAAAAGTTCTGCTTCTACTAACTTTCTTCTTAGATCTTCAGTTGCCTCTAACTTTTTCTGTAAGGCTAATCTTTCACCCTCAATTACTTCGACAAGTGTTTTATTATCTTCGAGTGTTTGAACCTTCTTTGACAAATTTGATACATTTTCTTCCAAAGAACGAATATAGTTGACTTGATCGGAGAGACTTGATTTTAAAACATCAGAAGATTCTTGTTCATTAATTTGACTTTTTAATGCTTTAACCTCTTGCTTCAATCTTTCAGATTCTTCTTCAAGCTCAAGCGTTTTCAATTTTTCACTGACTCCTTTTTTTAGTGCTTGTTCGAGTTGTTCTGAAAGTTGCTTATGAGATTCCAATACGTTACTAGCGTGGGAATTATGATTCCGTTCGCTTAATTCTAAAGACTTTTTCAGCCCTTGAATTTCAGTTATATAGCCTGAGTTTTCATCCTGTAAATTCGATATTTCATCTCGAAATTTTCGAACAGCATCATCATGTTTGATTTGAGCTTCGGAATTTTCCTTCTTAAGTTTGTTCAAACTATCCTGCATCTCATTTTGTTTCTGGAAAAGAAAGATACTATCTGATTCCAAATTATCAATTTTCTGATTTTTCTCTTTTAGCTTCAATTCCAAATTTCGTATGGTTTGTTCTAGCTCTACTTTCTGTAATTCTTTTTCATCTTGTAATGTAGACAATTTGTACTCAAGGGAACCGACTAAACTTTTCAGCTGCGAATCTGATCCAGTCATAGATCTGGGACTGCCCCGAACGGACCTCGGACTTCCGCGTAAGGTTCTAATTGGAGTACCAAAAACTCGACTTTTAGATGTGCTGAAGTCTAATTTTCTTGGTGGAGGGCCTAGAGGTGTGTATTTTCCACCAGTGTATCGCATATTCGTTGATAGCCCCCTTTTGACATGATTTTGTCGAACAGGTGTTTCCTGTGTCGCAGTTTTCGCTGAGTTCAAAGGATCAATATCCACTACAAATGGAGATGATTCTGGATCATCTGTTTTACTGGAGGTCATTTTATTCACAATGCGTAGTTCTTGCGTGTGTAAAAGTGGTGAAGAAGTTAGAGCTTACACTTTACAGAATCAAATCTTATTTTTACCCTTTTTGAACAACACCACCAAATTATTCTCCCATCCCATATTTCCCACACCCCGTAATCATTACCCCCGCCTCCCATAATCATTTATTCACACAATTCAATTCAAACATGACTGTAGAAATGTATGTTGGGCTCAGTGAATTGACTACATACATATGTAGTTAAATTACTAACATCAATTTGCAGTCCCCGCAGTTTCCGTCTCTTGGAAGAGCTCGAGAAGGGTGAGAAGGGCCTAGGATCCGAATCATGCTCTCTTGGCCTCGCAGATAGTGATGATATCACCATGACGTACTGGAATGGTACTATTCTTGGACCTCCCCACAGTACGCATGAAAATCGTATTTACAGTCTCAGTCTTGAAGCTGGACCGGATTATCCTACGAAACCCCCTAAAGTTAAATTCATCTCGAAAATCAATCTTCCCTGTGTTGATACCAAAACTGGTATTGTCGAGACTAGTCGAGTTTCTGCTCTGGCTAGTTGGAAGAGAAGTTACACTATGGAAACTGTTCTTCTAGAACTTAGAAGGTATGTACTTCTAGCTGTTTTAAAATGCAATATATCCTTTTCTAACTCAATTCACAGGGAAATGGCATCGGCAGCTAATAGAAAGATTCCTCAACCAGCTGAAGGAACTGAATTTTAAAATTGTTAAAAACCATCTATCATTTTTGCCTTTTAACCTGTATTCAATTTTTACACATTTTTTTTTTTCAGTGGTAAAACAGAAAAAAAAAAAAAAAAAAAAAAAACTATGTAATACGAAGGTATTGTATCAGAAATAAAATAGAATAATAAAAATTTATAACAAGTAAATAGGTACTTTCCAGATAGAAAATTTAAGAATCAAAACAATTGAAATTATTCGCTTCTGTACGCTTGAGTCACAGGACTATAGTTATTTGGAGTAATCAAATATCTTAGCCTCAAGTATTGATCGATGTGAGTTAATTTCAAGTTCTAATACGTGTATGTTCATGATGTTCAATCACCGGAGCCAATTGATATTTCCATTCTCTATTTTACTTATGTACCTGTGTTAATCATCTCATAAACATTTTTCTACCAATTTATAGATAGTTACTGGTATTGCGCATAAACTTATCACAATATCCTTGTATTTGTCGTAGTATAAGACTTTGATTCAGGTTTTAACATTGCTTCTAAACTTTTCATCTTATCATAATATGTTTATTTTGCGCTGATGATTTTTCCACAACAAAGCACTAAAGAAATTGAGGTACATCAAAAACGTTGTGACTGTTAACGATCATTAGTAATTTTGACCTTCTTTCCATATAGTTTTGTTCACACTGATTTTCTTTATTAGTATTTGAATTTCTACGTATTGTATTTTCATGCCTAGCCAGTTTGATCATTCATCTTTTAGGATCAATATTCTATTAGTTCATAATACATAGATTTTTCATATTTCATTATTACCTTATGTCTCTAATTTATCATTTCGAATTGTTTTATAATCATGAATAACTAAATTGATCAATATATCATTAATATTATAAATACAATCATAAACAAGAAAAATATATGGAATTATGGGTAGGTATGTTTATATGTTTTATTATTCCCATTCTTCCAAATGCACTTTGTGTCTCTCAATAATGTTTTTGTACACATGAATTACCTGTTTACCATCTCGGGCAATCCATGGACCTTTCAGTTCCTTTTCAATGTTTGGGTTAATGTACCTGAGGCCTTTCTCTCGTTCCTCATCCAAAGTAACTCCAACAGCATTAAATTCAACATCTTCATCAATTACACTAGAATTCCCACTTCCACTAGTTTCAATTGCGGTTAAAGCAATAAATGAACTCAAAGGTACATAATCATCCTCAAAATTATACCAGAATAATAATGTAAAAATAGGAAGAGGGGCAAGTAATGTCGATAGAATATATGCTTTATGGACAGCAAGGATTCCTGTCATTGTAATATGGAAAAATATAATACCAATTGTAAATCTTCGAAAAATAATAACCCAGGATCTTCCAGTAGAATGAGGTGGGTGAACCATAGCATACATCAACTGATATTTGAGCACAAAATACCCAACCAAGAAATATAATGCTCCAAAAAATAAAATTTTTGATGATAGGACGCTGTAAAGTAAAACAATGATCAAGATCAAAATAGGCTGCGGAAGGTACATTCCATAATTAAAAATTCCAGGTCTAAAGATATTCCTAATATCTCTGGGAGTTTTATTACGTCTAAGTAAATATCTCAGTTTGACAAAAAAATTGCCAACTTGTAAAAGTTTGAAAGGAAACACGCCGAGACCTTGGAGGATAATTAGATCAACGTAAAATAGGGAAAATCGAATCAATGACTTAGCTAGATTTACAGCTAATTTTGTAGTATCTTTTAATAATGCAAGATAATCTGATACAGTACCAGCAATAGTAAATACCACAAACATGTTAAAAAACACATAAAAAAAGTTTTTACTGATAACAGATAGTTCAACATCACCTGAAGAGACAAACCCTTGCATTTCTGACAAATAAAGATATATGTAAGGGAACAAGAAATTGAGCAAGGTAAACACTAAGGTAGGTAAAATACCCGTAATGAACGTTCCAGTCCAACCATCCCATTCAATTTCATCGTATAACTTTGGAAAAAACTTCTTGATAGTAGTAGGATTCAAAAACGAGGCGATGTATGACACGGGAAAAATGAATAAAACAGTCAAAATCATAATTATGATGGTGATCGAATAGCTTCTCAGATATGACTCGGTTTTGCTCATATACATATTGGACCATATGATGTCATGAGGAGCAGGTGCTCTTGCGGCGATAAGTCGCTGAGGTCGGGGATCCAAAACAGCTTGAGCAGCCATCTGAGCACTCGCCACAGAGTCCATAGTGACAAAAGCTGTATCAGTTGGAGAAAAATATTCTGTTCTTGCAACTTTAATTTTTTCATCTGTTGCCTCCAATTGTTCATTATGATAATCAATTTCATCGATACTTTCGCCGAACCAAGTCAATCGAATTTGAGGTCGTTCTCTTTGAGGAATAGGAAGTTGATCAAGGTTCTCTACTCCTGGAGGTACTACAAAATTTGGGCCCAAGTATTTGGCCCATGCTCTTTCTAAGCGAAGAATAATTTTTTTCCGATCTCGAAACAAATCGTCCAGCTCTTTCCAATGCTTGCAAAAAGATATGGTCCTAACTTCCCCAATACCCAAAATTTCAATATATTCTTTCAAATCTTCTTCTGTTTGTAGTTCTGAAGGAACTCCAGATAATTTAATTGTACGGTCGGTAACAGAATTCTGTTTCCCAAGATATCTTTGTCTGACTCTCAGGACTTTAATTGTTTGACGGATCATGAAATATGCAGCTAAAGCAGTGAAAACATAGGAAAAAACAACATATACCCAGAGATAGTTCTCATAACTTGAATCTGTGGGTGGTGGCTTTTTCTTGAAGATAATAGAGTTGACCATCTTTATCATGTAATTATCTTCTCCTTGGTCGTACCGTCCTGTATAATGCCATCGAATGGGGCTAATAACGGTGGCAGCGCATATAGTTAGAACCGTTAATAATTGAACAGCAGTCTTAAAAAAAGCTAAGAAGACAAATGCGTCTAGTCCGGCGTGTGTTAGGATCTCTTCATCAGTGATGTTGTAGAGTTGTATCATCC